>VWYH01002273.1:248810-290164 GCA_013399365.1 Pampusana beccarii
ACCAGTCTGGGATTCTGGGATTCTGTGATTGAGCTTACTGGGGCTTGAGAAAGCAATGATGAGACAGGCTGACAGAATTAAGACACAATGGATATAAGAAACATTCCTCTGACCAAGTGTGTTCTCTCATAGGGCTTTCTCCACAAATGTTGAGCCAAAAGGCAATGGCATTCCCAGAGGAAAGCACACCTCCCATGTCACAAGTGTTTCAGGTTACAAAAAAACCAATTTCCCCCTCCCCCCCCAAAAAAAAAAAAAGTCCGATGAGTATTTTACTGTCTGGGTTCAGCAAAGGGCAAGATGAGAAGGGCAGGTAGGATTTCACCTTAGGGAAAGGGGATTAACCAGTCAGAAAAACCCCCTCAGGATGGGTGCATGCATCAAGTGATGCTCTTATATAAGATATTAAGGATCCTTGTAATAACATTTCTGATCTAAATAAGAAAGGACAAAAAAACTTCCAAGCCTGTCTGAAGAAAACCCATCAGCAAATTATCAAATGCAACTGGAAAAAGAAAAAAAACCCTAAATTAGCAATGCAAAGGCTCCATAGTCTGGGACCCAGCTAACAGGAAATAACAAGGCCAATATAAATTAATAGCACCAGCTGGACAAGGCATGACTGTGTTGGCAGCATTATTTTTAGGGTCTACAAAGGAAAAATGATGCCTCAACAAATTAAAGTAACATTGATACCCACTGCATTATTAAATAATTGCAGAATGGATTTTCCTGCTTACATTTCTTTAAATTGTGTTAAAACATGCTGCAGTTGCATATAAATCTTGTGTGCTCTAATTTATAATGGGCTTCTAGCTGTGCGGTAAGTAGTTTAAAATCATGTCTGTGCATCTTTACACAATGTTTTATGATCTGTCATCAAAATTTATTAGATAAAAACATTTCATCCACTAATTTTCTATGTATTTATACACATCGCTAATGTTAACTGGAAAACATAAACCAAACAAAATACAGAAGATGTAGATTAAAGGTGAAACCTCAGAATTCCTCTATCTATTATGTATGTGTAAGGAATGAATCTTTCAAGGGGCACCCTTGCCCAAAAGATATTCTGCACATTTTCCTGCTAAAATTATTTCAGTATATGAGTCGTAGATATCAACAAGTAAAGCTTCTTTGTGCATGAGGCTCCAAATATTGTATTCTCTTCTCAATTACTTTTTCCAGGTCACTTGTCAAAGTAAGAAATCATTTGGAAGAAGTTCTAGACTACGATACAACATCTCATTTAACCCTCCATCTACCAAAATGCCTTTCTTGTATGATTAAAAAAAAAAAAGTCTTAAATTTATTAAAACATTAAAGCTAGAACTCATCAACAAATACTCCAAAAGGTCCTCGGGTCTGTACTGGCCAGACTTATTGAGACTGCTCTGGCAAGGCCAGGGATTGTCTGCACTTCCATTTTTACTGCAGTGGGTCCTTAGAAGCTGCTCATGGGTAAAGACTTCACTGGTGTCTTGGGCAGCACACGCAGAGCACAGAAAGAAGGAACCCTGGCCTGAGCAGCTCCAAAGATAGAGGAGATGGCTTGAAAGAAACTCCACTTCCTACCGGTCAAGGAGCAGAAAACAACTGATTAAGTGATGTCCAAACATGAAGCAAAGACAGGAGCTGTGAATTCATTCCTGCTCATGTATTTTGTTCCTAAGATGTAGCTCCTCCATTGTGGTGAGTGGAGTCTCAGCCTGTTCACACCTGCCATAAAGAGAGGCACTGGTGTCTCAAAGATAGTCAAGAAACTTGGAAAATATGGTCAAACTCTCATTCCCATGAAAGCTACTGGCTTCTCACTGGGCTCTGCTGCCACATGGCAAGAGGGACAGTTCAGCCCCACCACTACAAGCAGTAATAATTACATTGAAATCAACCAGTCATGTTGGAAATGTTCTCCAGGTGTTCTGGTGAGAACAGCTCTGGGTCCAACTGCTCTCCTAAGGAGAGACATCATTCCTAGTTCTCCATGTAATATGTCCATGTACTACAGAGCTACACTTGCTATGCAGGGAAGGGTAGTCTATGCAGACAAGACAGAAAAATAGCGAGGCCTTTGGAGCATAGACCCTTTGGCTATGTCTCTTCTACTTTTATTTTAGGAGCACAGGGCAAGAAGTGGTCTCTCTCCCAGCGTGATCCCCGCTGGGGTGACAACACGAGCATGCCTGTAGCTGAGCTGTCCAGCAGCCACACTCCAAGGCAGTAACACACTCATAAATCCCACCTGGACTTCTAGTCTAAGGACGTTATAGGCAGCAGCCTTGCTTGTCTGTCTGGTGGCCACACAACATTGTGAGAAGAGTAGAAACCAGCCCTCCAGAGGACTCCTCCAAACCAAAAGGTGGTGAACGTTCAAGTCATGCACATACTACCTATTCCTTCACACCAGCCATACACAGACACCAACCCCAAGTTAGATTTCACACCACGCCCCTGACTACCTGAAAGGCTTTTGTAACGGTCAGTAGGAAACATCCAAGCTCCCGAAAGCCCAACTGCTGGGGACATCTCTTGTGTTGTAGAGATGGCAGTAGGAACGACTTGCCTTTTGTACAGTAGGTGACAATAAAGCCCTGGTGATGTGGTCTCAGTGAGACAGGGCTGTGTTTAGAGAGTGACGCGATGTTTTAATATGGTGTCCTTTAGGAAGTCGGGACTGTTTCAACACCAAGGCCTTGGATAAGTTTTAAGGGCTGCAGCAATCCCTGTTATCTCATGAAATATCTGCACAGGCATTATGACCCTGATGACATCACAGATACAGAACTAACGTAAATATAAAAAGATTAACTGCTGGAGCAAGTGACATCAAGTACTGTGCAAAATCTCTGTGCATAAATATATAAACTACATAGAAAAAAATACTTTTTCCCCAGATGATATCTTTTAGATCCATTGCTCATTTTGTTCTGCCAGGCCAAGGCTCTGAATATGGAAGAAAGGACAAATGGCTTGTAAGGTTCTGCTTTGCAAAGAAACTTCCTGGATTTTTAGAAATAACGGATGTTAATGCATTGCTCAGTCAGACTGTGCCTTTTCACAACACTTCAGCTGCTTAGAAAGAAACCAAGCAAATAAAAAAAGCTAATTAAGGCTCATCTAACCTGATCCAAATCTAACCACTTGTGGTGGGCTGACTGGGGAATTCAGAGCTGAGTGGGGACCCTGGCCCGTGCTCAGTGCTCGGCTCAGACAGACCCCTTCTCTTGGCATTCAGACCACCCCTCACCTGAGGCAGTGATGAACGTGCCCTGCTCAGTGTTTGCAGCGAGTTCCCAGTGAGTGCTAAACACTATTGCAACACAAGAGTAATATATGTAGAGCCATAAAGAAATAAACTACAGGAAACTTCTCCCTAAAACCAAAGCAGCAGAATGGGTTAGGTTAGATCACCTTTTTTGTCTGGGCATTCAAATATCCCCAAGAGGCCCAAGATGACAACTTTGAACCTTGGTAAGACAAAGAAGCAGCGGTATTGCCCCCGCAGCCGTGGGGAGGTACCTTCAGAGAGAACTGGTACATGGGGTGGATGGTGTGGAGGTCGCTCATGATGAAGTACAGCAGAGAGGCCCGCGCAGCAGCCGGTCTGTAGTGCTCTCTGGCCTCATTAATCTTGGTTTCTGTCACCTTAGACTCCTGGACCTGGGAGGAAAACAGACAGCAAAACCACTGTCAAAATATCTGTGTCAAATTCAATGTGCAGCCCAAGGGAGGGTTGACATCTGCTACAAAGACCTCAGGCCAAGCAGTGGGTAACCACCGCCCGAACCATGGTGCAGCCTGAGCAGCGTGCTCCTGGCATCCCCCTTGCTCTGCTGTATTCTCCACTTAACTGAATTTTCCACTCCGTTGCCCAATCCTCTGTTTTCCTGAGACCCCTTCCAGGCTTCTCACTAGGGTTCCTGCTCACTAGGGTCCCTACTCTTCTCTAACTGGGATTGTTTTTTCTCATCAATGAGTTTCTCCTGCTAACCACCCCCTCCTGTGCAGATCCTTAATAACACAGAGCTGAACAGCCTTAGTGCTGCTCTCGAGGCAGCCTCCTCCAAGGCTGAGAACTGCTAATTTATAACAGTTATTTACTGCCTTTCCTCACTAGCACTTAATGCACTCCTACCTTGCTGGCCAGGTGTCTGCATAGCTCTGTGATGGACATGCTGAAAATCCATTTGGCAGATACATCACACCATTGTCATCTCAGTCCTGTTCGTTCTTTCATTCCACTTCAGCAGCATGAAGTGACATCCTCAAGCCTCTCAGGGATTATTTTAGGCTCTGGTTATGTGCAATTATAAGCGTCTTGCAGCACAGCTACATGTCGCTGAGCCAGTGCTGATCCCCACAGAGGTGGAGAAGACATAAATAGAGCAGAAAGGACTTCCATAAGAATGGAAATGTTGACTGAACATTTTTCTTTGGGTAGACAGACGAAGAAAGATCAAGGGTTGATTTGAGAAGCAGAACTCTAATGGGGCCCTGAGGCAGCTTTCTATGTGGGTACCAAACACAGAAAAAAACTGGTGCAGATGCCAAAATTCATCCCTGTTGCCACAGAGCTGGCAGTGACCAGCTTTACAATCACAACTTGTTTAGAAATTGAAGCACATCCAGAACACCTGCTTCAAGAGGGAGATGCCAAGCTTGTCATGTCAAAACATCCCTTCAGCATCCCCTTTGGGGGTTCAAACAAACTCTCCTTAGGGAGGGGAATGCATTTGATGTACTGTGAATAGCTAGCAGAAATTAATCCAGTTTTTCATTTCAAGGAGCCCAGTTTGCTGAGGCTACAGCACCAGGGAGCGAGAGGCAGTTCTAGACTGACCCCAGCACACGGGTAACTTGCCCAGGCAGCTTGGGCCTGTGGGCTGGAGGAGGCCACATACAGGTGTGAAGGTGAGAGGACCAAGGGAAGCAGTTGAGAATGGTCATGCACATGTCCTACCACAATCCTGGCATGAAAACCACACTTCTCATGTCCCCTCGGTGACAGGGTCAAAGCATCATGCATTGAACTAACGCCATGTGGCCAGCAAGGTGAACTGGGTGGGTGGCAATGCTGACACTGCACAGCTAATGCAAATGCTGATTTGTACTCTAAGGAATGGCAGGGTATGAAATGCCCAAGTTCTTTCAGATTTATTCAACGATTCCCCGGTCAGTACTAAAATCCAGCTTAATTGAAGAACTGTGATGTATTCAGGATTATGCTGGAACAGTTTAAAACTGCCTCGATACAGTGTGTAAATTTTATTGTCTTTACATCAGG
Source organism: Pampusana beccarii (assembly GCA_013399365.1). Taxonomy (NCBI): domain Eukaryota; kingdom Metazoa; phylum Chordata; class Aves; order Columbiformes; family Columbidae; genus Pampusana; species Pampusana beccarii. The sequence continues at coordinate 254,098 of VWYH01002273.1, forward strand.
CACTGACGTTTTCTCTTGGTCTTAAATAGGCCATTTAACATCCAAAAGCTCCCAAGAATTAAATGGCTTGAAGCTGTCCAGAATGGAGAGCACTTCAATTTACACCACTTCCTATTCTCTACTCAGCAGAAGGGGCAGAGACGGAGAGAGTAAAGTTACATTCTACCCAGAAATCCTTAGAGATAACATAACACACGTGCTTTCCTCTAGACTATCACTGTCTTTGTACCTTCTCTTCAATCTCTGCAGCTGTCTGTTTAGTGATCTCCAGGTTCTCCACCAACGCTGTGTCTCCCAGGAAGTTCCCAGACGCTGATGACAGCCGAGAGAGCAAGTTGTCCTCTAACGTTTTCAAGGTGATTTTGAATCCATTCTGTTGCTTTGTGAGATTTGACTGCAAATAACAAATTCAGAAAGTTTTAGCCACAAAACTTGCGGTAAGGTAGAGATTAACCACCTTTACATGGGAACAGGCTTCTAACTGACAATTGCCATCGTCCAGTATCGCTTAATCCTGCTCTCTGTGCCTCCTGGGCATGGGCAGAGCTCTGGGGATCAGTCCATATCCAACAAGTCATCAACTCACAGAAATCTTGAACAGCACAGGAAGCACCAGGAGAAATAAGCTCTTTCATTAGGGTTATATTACAATGCCGGAAATTAAAATAATCAAGCGGGAAAGACCTTCATCCCCCATCTCAAACATACATCTGGCACCTTTACCTTAGAAATATCTATTTATATGGCTTAAGCAGTCTACCTAGTCCCTGCTGCTTCTCACCCCTCCTGGTGAACTTTATATGGAATTGAGACAAGTTCTGGGCACATGGCAGATCGAGTGTCAAAAGCCAAGTGATTTAATGCTCCAAAGACAGTGTTTTGAAAACATCCCCACACCTTCCAACCACCTGGAAGAGCCCCAGAAATTGGAAATGTGACCCTGTGTCTCTTCCAATCCCACAACACATAAGGGAGCCAGCAGTATTTGCTCTGTTGTTAGAGGTTTTCAAGCGGATTAATTAACTCCCTCATTAATAAGTCATCTTTCAATATTTGGGCTGAAATTTCATAGACTTGCTGCACACACACTCATTCCACATTAATGTCAACCGAAGGATTCAGCAGAGTGTGCACTGAAGCATGCCTTTTATTGGTATTTCAGCTATAAAAGGCTGGTTTAAAGGCCTGTTCCGTAGGCATTACACACAGGAGTTTGCCCATGGTGGTAAATATTTTACAAGTCTCAAAACAGAAAACTAACATGGCTAATTTTGTGCATTCCTGTCATTCAAGCATAGCATGCCTTGAAAAATGACATTTTGCAAGCTATTATTCCAGACCATGGACTGTAAGCCCTGGAGTTATTAATGAGGACGTGTGTGATTTTTGCTCCAATAGCTTGTAATCACCACACAATTTCTGCAACACACTCTTAGAAATGCATTAATTCTCTATCCCCACAACAGCCTGCATCTGTTGCAGCTTTATCCCGTCATTGTTTTTAGCAGTCGCGAGGTCATCATTTCTTATTTCTGCAGTGGAGCTCATTATCCTTTATTTCACAGGTAATATACAACAGCACTACTTCTGGGAAACAGGTTACTCTGAGAGCCTTCAAAATTTTGTTCCATTAAAAAAAAAAAAAAAAAAATCACAAAAACTACAGGCCAGTTTTACAGGATTCACAGCCGAGCCCTTCCTAGCTCAGCCACAGTAGCCACCTTCCGCTCCTCATCCTTTCTACTGGTTTTATTGTATTATTTTAACATCACAAAACAGAGAAAAAAAAAAAAAAATCCCTGTATTTTCAGTCCACTCCTGCAGAGCACTTTCTTTCCTGAAGAACCTCAACACTGCCCATCACAGCCCAAATGTGCAGGGGCTTTCACACACTCGTTATCTCTTGAATCAACAAGGCAGGGCCTCAACTCACGGCTGATTCACGCATAGCTTGGGGACCACATGCCAAATCCTCTTCCTAAGGCAGCTCTCAGCACTCAACAGACAATGAATTTGAGATAAATGCCATTTTCCACTTCAAACAGCGAAGTGTGGTGAAGGGGGAGATACTGGGAACCAGCCCTGATAAGACCACGTGGACCATGGGCAGCAACACCAGCACATGGGCCACAGTCACCCATGCAAGAGGAGACTCGTTAAAGGCAAGAGGGTTTGTGCTGACCTGCGAGGGGAGGTCTCAGGACTCGGCTTTCCTTGCCTTGGCCTAAACTGGTTTCAGCTTGTCTTGGCTGTGATTATCTCACAGCCAGGTCACTGCTGCCTTAGCCTCTTTTAGCCCGGCTTTAATTGAGAGCCAGAGCAAGTGGGTGTTCTGGACAGACTGACCTGTCTAGAACCAACACGTGGTAGAGTGCAAATGTGGCCTCAGACTGAACACCCCTTGTAACAGTGCAATCCTGCGAATCAGGTGAAGATAGCTTCAAAGATGAGAAGAAACAGAAAGACTGAATAACTGGGAACCGCCACCGAAAAAGAATATTAAACCAGCTTGTGTTGAGAAAACAAATAAAACCTGGTAGTATTATTGAATAATAGATGTTTGATGAATTTGGGTTAGGTTATTAAGTTGTTCGTTACACTAACAACAAATTCTGGTCTCTAAATAGAAGGTGTGCTCCACCTTTGCCTATGACGAGATTTTGAGCACAGCAACTACTGTGTGTTAGTGTAGGAGTCACCTCTACCTGCCCACGAGCCACAGCCCTAAACCTTCACCAGACACCAAACACCTGTCTCATGTGTCCCAGGGCAGAAAGGATGGATTAAAGCACACTTAGAGAAGTGACCTGTCCTCAGGAGAATCCAAAGAATCAAATCTGCCTTCAGGGAGCTTCCCCCAGCTAGCAGACAAGAGCCTTGGTGACTTCCCATGTCAGCAGATAGGCTGGGGACAGGGGAGGGTGCAGCAGCCACCCGCAATCCCCCCACCATGGCTAAGGAGGTGAGTCTCTGCTTTTATCCCAGCACAGAAGTGATATTTTTTTTTTGGTTGACTGTTCCCCGTCCAGCAGAACATCCCAAATATCAGGCTGGTTTTCTGCTGGGGCAGCAGGACTGTAGCAGGAGGGAAGTAGACGAGTGGGAGAAGAGAGGTAGCGGGCTCTGGTATTATCTCGCTGTGGTGATATGGAGAAAAAGGTCTTAAATATTCTCGCAGGAAAAGAAAACGACATCCCACACCAATTTGTATCTGCTTAGTGCTTTCTGAAGCAAGACTACAGCCCCGTGTCCCCCATGGCCGGTGCCTCAGCTGGCACCAGGGCTGCATTTCCCTGGTCCTGCACCCAACCTTCTCCTTCCACAACACGCACGCAGGGACTTCAAAAGATGTGATCTCTAATTCACATTGTTTTCGCTATTTTCTAATACACAGCTCTTCGACAACATGGGAGGGAACTGCTGCCGATTTTGAGTTACTAATTTTCAGAGCTTAATTGTGGATTTGTTGACTGCACATGGTACCGAATTTGTCTTTCTTATTGTGACAGCAACCACTAACAGCGATGCTGCTGAGGCTGAGAGGAACAGTCCTTAACATAACAGCAGTTAATGACACCGCTATGCTAATCGTGGTCACCCCCACCACCCCCTTCAGTGCAAAACAGTGGAGGAAAGGGGCTGTTTGCAGCATTTCCAGCCCAGTGCTGAGCATGTGCCTGATCCAGAGCCTTTGGGTCACTCTCAGTCCCAGCGAGACAGCCGTGGCTCACACATTAAATCAGTTCATTATATATTTTTTGATGCCACCCTTTGGCTCGTTAGCACATGAGCCTGCTTAAAACTGAATGCATCATTAAGGCTGCACAGCTAAAATACTTTAGAACCTCATTAAATGAAAAGATTATTAGAAAACCGGCCTGGCTTGAATGAACATGTGCAGTAAATTTATTCCCACTCTCAGAAAACACTTAGTATTATACATATTTGTTACATTGTTAAATGTGCTATTAGAACAAAGGATTTTCTTTAAAATGTCTTGAAACTGAAGCCATACTTATTAAAAAGGTGAGAGAGAGAACATTTTTGCCTGTCACAAACAAGTGGGAGGAAAAAACAAAAAGGGAAAATATCATTACCAGCCTCACAATATTTACAGTGGGAATCCTATACCATAAATGCCTAAAATTAAGTGAGATTAATCCTACCCCCAACATTAAATCTGTAAACTCCAGAAAAACCTCATATAATGAGAATCTCAGCTTCCATCTCCAAGAGGAGCAGGAAAAGAAAAAAGATTCTTACCCAAATTTTTGGACAAAAAATTTGAAATTGCTGTTTCAGTGTTCCTAAAACACCCAAGAAAACAAAACATGGAAGAAAAACATTCCTCAGTGTTTATCAGTTCAAGGGAAAGCTCCTGATTTTTAGGATGAGCTCAGCCATCTTGCATGTGAAACACTATTTGATTTATATATTTTTAATATATTTTTTTAGATTTTTATACATATATATATATATATTGTTCATAGTAGAGCCTCCCCATGTAAACTACTAGCTCCTGACCTTGAGCTCTTCCAAGTCAGGCCTCTCCGTGTTGACCACGGCCGCCAGCAGCTGGTCCTCCAGCCCATCTCGCGTGACGGTGAAGTTGATGAGGGTGCACTGCGCCTGCAGCTCGGGCTGGAAATGCGGGTTCGCCAGCTTCGTGTGGAGGATGAGGCGGAAAGCGGGGTTGAAATCACACTCCTTGTCCCCAATCTTAATGTACCTGAAATTAGACCAAAAGGAGTGGGAGTGCACGTCTCTTGCAGGTTGTTTCACTCCAATACAAATGGTGGGATCAGTCAATGACATCGACAAGGGTGGGATTTCCATAGAATCATAGAATCATTGGGTTGGAAAAGACCCTCAAGATCATCGAGTCCAACCGTTAAAAGTTTGAAAGGCATTTAGACGAGGTTCTTAGGGACATGGGCTAGTGCCAGAGTCGGGTTATGGTTGGACTCTGTGATCCTGAGAGCCTCTTCCAACCAAAATGATTCTATGATTCTAAGAGGAGATGACTGAGCTTTTCAGTGCAGAGGACTCAGCAGTCCCACCACCTCTGCTGCACCCCTATCTCCACTTCCAAACACTTCCACCCCCTTCACCTGAGACCATAATTCCCTCCAAAACAATCCCTCCCCTCCAACCTGCAGCTATACCCACAACCAGCCAAGCTTCTCATGATGTTTCCCCCTGCAAACTTCCCAGTCAGCCTCTTTCCCCAGCAGTTTACACCATCTTAGGATATTTTAGGCTAGTAAGGAAATAATCCTCAAGGAACTCAAGGAATGTGAAAGGCAAAGCTTAATGGGCTTTTTGTTATTTATTGCACAAAGCCAAAAGCAGGATGGTGCTGCAAGGCAGAGAGGTCGTGGACATGCTGGGCTCCTGCAAGCGATGGAGCTGCCAGCGGCAGAAACTTCCAGAAGTCTAAATGACGTGTGTCCTTCCAAAGGCAAATGACTCCGGCTCTGTGAAAGCCAGCGAAACAACATCAAAAGAGTCCCTTAATCAAGTTCGACACTGAGCGCAGGGTTTTATTTGTTGCCATTATTTGAGCCACACTAAAAATGGGCTTATTTTACTCTACACAGAGAGAGAAGGAAGAAGTGAGCTCCCTTGCTGCCCCTCTCACTGCCCTCCTTGGGGCTGGAGGGAGACCAGCAGCTGCCGTGAAGAACTTGACCTCATTAAGAAACACTTGCATGTACTTAATGCTCAAACCTGCAGCTGTATTCCTAAGCGGTGCGCAGTGTTTGCTAAAATCCAAGGTTACTTTTTCTTCACAACAGCAATAGCTATTTTGGTAATAATTCCATGTCAGGGTAGCCAATTACAGACTCAAGGTCACTATACAAAAGGAGAATTACAAGTCTCTCTTTTACATGAGGTTTGAGTGACACCGTCCAACAAAATGAAAAGCCTAGGTTTATTTCAAAGCCAGCCTACGACTGAAGTACCCGTGATTGCCTGATTTAAAATGCCCTCACTTCAGAAGGGAGGATGTTAGCGCTGCCGTACATGAACACTCACCGTCTGTGGTCAGGAACAGAAAGCACAACAGCACAAAGAACCCATTCACACATGCCATTAAACCACCCTCAAGCTCACCTTCCTTTCTTGATTGTTTCTCGCCCTAGTAACGGCCCCAAAACTGGATCCATGGATTCCTCCAGGTTTTCAATCAAAACCAGTTCTCCTGCAGCCAGGGCTCGTTCCATCGTGTCCAAATACCTGTGGGAAACAGCATTGGCACTGGTCTCAGCGGGGCTGGATGTGATGCTCTGCAGCAAGGAGGATGTGAGGGGGGCAGAGGAGTGCCCCACACTGCGGTGGCAGCCGCAGACACACACCAGCAGTTGGGAGAGCAAGAGGGGTCAGATGGTGTCCACACACGGTGTAGGAAGTGGCACTGGCAGTCTTGGCTGCCCAACAAAGAGAATCAGGTCTCAGACTTCCCAAGGACAAGCAATAATAACTGTCTTCTTTCCCAAGAAAACAGTGTGGAAATCAGTGAACAAAGTTGGGACAGCTTGGAGTCATTTTTAGCAAATCCTGTTTCCCCTGGAACCTGCTGGTACAGTTGATCTTGCATAAAAGCAAGGATGAAGAGCAGGTTTCAGCTCAGTTTTGCCCATGGTTTAGGGTCACGTTTAGCACAGCTTCTTTCCTCAGGAGGGAATTTAGCTACTTTGCCCAGTGCCTAAGTATGAAAAGGGGATGTTCAGCATTGGGATGCTTTGTATTGGGAAGGGCAGGGTCAAGCCCTCGTCTGCAAGGCTTCTCTGCAGTTACTTAGGCTGGACATGAGGAAGAAATTGTGAGAGCCTGGCCCAGGTTCCCAGAGAGGTGGTGGATGAACCATCCCTGGAGACATCCCAGGCCAGGCTGGACGGGGCTCTGAGCAACCTGAGCTGGTGAAGATGTCCCTGTCATGGCAGGGGGGGCACTGAGGGAGCTGGGAAGGTCCCTTCTGACCCAAACTATTCCATGATTCTATTCTACTTCTCTAGAAAGAGGAGAGAAGGGTGCTGCAGGGGCACCGAGGATTCTCCAGGCGCTGTTACCTCATCACGCTTGCACTGAATCGTTCCAACTAACTGCACTGGCTAAAATTTAGGTTCCTTGTGTGACAACCTTGATGCATTCCCCCCATTCTAATTAAAACAAAGGGCGATGTTATGCCTCAAACATCTAGTTTTTGATACTTTGAGTATCTGCCAGCCTGGTGTACGGCTGGAGAGGGAGGGGGAAAAGATACTGTGTCTGCCCAGCGAGCTGTAATGGCAGCAGATGAATGTTACAGGGTCTATTCCTCTTGTTCCTTCCTGAAGGTTTATATCTAGATGCTTCAGCCGTGTGTTTAGGCTTCTTATTTTTCCCCAGACTGCTTTGAATAACTGCAAAGCACGGTGACCACATAGACTGGGAAAAATAAAATTACTCTAATGAAAAATGACCTGTATTTTCATCCCACACAAGACCAAATCTAATAACTTCTTGTTATTTTCTATCAGGAAAGCAGAGGAGGCACCAGCAAAACAACCTGGGCGAGGCCAAGACATCTCCAAATCTGTGTGAGTTTGCAAGCATCAAGTCTGGGTCACTCTCGCCTGTTGCCAGTTCTTTGCTCTGAATCACAGAACCCCAGCCTGGTTGGGCTGAAGGGACCTCTGGAGATCCCCCAGTCCAACCCCCCTGCTCACGCAGGGTCACCAGAGCAGATCACACAGGTCGGTCCAGGCGGGTTTGAATGTCTCAGAGAAGGAGACTCCACACCCGCTCTGGGCAGCCTGGGCCAGGCTCTGGCACCTCCCAGCACACAAGTTTCTCCTCAATTAAAAACAAAATCCCAGGGTTCGCACCCAAGCAAGGATTTGACTCTGGGTCTGCTCCATCCCAGCTGGGACTCTTCGCTAGTGGGCAGAAATAGATGCAAATCCATACAGCAGAACCCTGGTCTGTGCACTGACCAGAGAGAAGAGCCAGCAGCAGAAAAGCCTTCCCAGAAAGAACTGAGCCAGATCATCGCAGAGGTGCTGCAGTGAGAACCTCCGAGCTGATGGCAGCATGGGAGCACAGTCAGCCCAGCTGATCTGCAGGGCATGGTGACCCTCAGGGCAGCTGCATCCTCTGTGCTCAGGCTCTCTCTCTTCTCCCAAGCCTTGGGAAGCCCTATTCACCCTCCTGGGAGAAACTGAGTCAGGACATGACACATAAGACAAGGCCAACAGAGGATGCTATAGCCTTACATGTAGCCCAGCCTCCAGCATGTAACTGTCTTTATTCACAGTTTCAGAGGAGTTTCTATGGTAACTGAGCCAAGCACTAAACAGGCCCTCTGTTTAATGAGAAATCTTTATCATTCTGGTAATGAATAAGAAGCTAATATGCAAATACATTTGAGAGTTTTCCTCAATGTGATTGGCCTAGCTGGTTGCAGTTAAATATACACTGTTCATCAAATACAACAGGCAGATAAGCATTAAAAGGTATTACGATGTGATAAGGCTGATGTTTACCCCTTCTGCCCAATTCGGATCACTCGGAGGTCTTCGCCATACTTCGTTTTGATCCATTTGATACCCTGCAGCTGGGGATCCACCATGAGGGGCCAGCGCTCACAGTTGGTGAGGATGGTGGCATTTTCAGTGGACATCCGATCAGCTGGCAGCCCCTCGTTCTGCCAGGCCGCTACGTCAGCATCGTCTGTCAGCATGGTCAGAGGATCGAGGGACGGAGTTACAGGGATTGGCACCTGGGAGAAAAGGAAAAACACTTCCTAGTGTCTTGGTAAAAAGTCACGAGTGTGACTTGCAACACTGAATCACAGAATCATTTTGGTTGTAAAAGACCCTCAAGATCGTCAAGTCCAACCCTTAACGCAACACTTCCAAGTCCACCACTACCCCATGTCCCTGAGAACCTCATCTCCATGTCTGTTCAACCCCTCCAGGGATGGTGACTCCACCACTGCCCTGGGCAGCCTGTTCCAATGCCCGACAGCCCTTTGGGGAAGAAATTGTTCCCAGATCCAACCTCAACCTCCCCTGGTGCAACCTGAGGCCATTTCTTCTCATGCTATCACTTGCTACTTGGGATAAGCAAGTAAAATATTTCAAGAAAAGTCAGTTTTATTAGAAGCTGATAACTCATACTTATCAGTGGCTTCCCATTCTACAGGATAGTTTGAGTTAGTATTAGAAGAAGGTTTAAAGGAGGGTCACAGAGATGATCAAAGGGTTGGAGAAACTGTCTCGTGAGGAAAGACTGAAGGAGTTAGGTCTTTTCACCCTGGAGAAGCTTCAGAGGAGACCTCATCACAGAATTCCATACTTAAAGGGCAGCTACCAAGAGGACAGAGGCTCTGTCTTCGCAAGGAGCCACACGGAGAAGTCAAGGGGCAATGGGTGCAAGTTGCACTGGAAGAGGTTTCATCTCAATATAAGAAAGAAATTTTTTTAGAATGTGAACAATAATTCATTGGAACAACCTCCCCAGGGACACAGTGGAGTCCACATAACTGGAGGTTTCCAAGATGTGACTGGACAGGGTGCTGGATAATCTCATCAAGGCCCTTCCCACAAAAGGTTGGACCAGATGATCTTCTGAGGTCCCCTCCAAACTGGGTTGTTATATGATTCTATCACAATTGATGGCGATGTTAATTCCAGTAACAACTGCTTTTCAGAGGAAGCAGAACTTACTTTTAGCTGATGCAAATACGGCTTCCAGATTCCATCCAGGAGGTCTTGACGGTATTTCTTGGTGAAGTATCCCAGGTAGGAGATAAAGGCTGTAATCAGCAAGACGTCTCCACACAAGGTGCTCTGTTGCTGTTTGAAGTTCTTCACAGCTTCAGCCCATCTCACATTCTCAGAGGCGAGTCCCCCAACCTAGAATTTCCAAGTCAAATTGATCATTACAGTGGCTCCTTAAGCAACATCTCAGGATCCGGCCATGTCCATACCTTGTTCCTGACATCAATTGTAATTTGCTAGAGTTTAAAACCAGGGAATGGAAAATATTCAACGGTTAATTTGCTAACCCTGTCTCATCCCGCTCAGTGAAAGGCTGGTCCTGCAGTTGAATCGCAGCTGTTTGCTCCTCAACTCCTCTGAAATCAAGGGACCATCCATCACTTCCCCAGCAAGAATTCATATCAAGATGTCAGATGTTAATTACCTTAACACCACGGATTCACACCTTGTTACACCCTCTCTCAACACAGAGCAGTCCTTCCAACAGCCACAACCTTCACCTGTTTCACACACTTTATTATTACCCTGGGTAGACGGTATTCTGACCACAGTCCCCTCAGGTCTACATTTTCCTTGCCCTTAAGTCTCTGTCCAGAAAACGCTTCCTTGTGGACATTTTTCATGAGCATCCAATGCATGAACACTCCAGCTGGGGGCTTACCAGCTGGGAAGAGGGTAGAGCATCTCCTTGTAAAATAGGGTATCTCTACATGTACGGACAACTTCTTTGACCATTGGTACTTTTGAGGGTACCATTGGCCCCTCATTCCTGAAGTCTTGCAGATTTGTGATTATAAAAGATATCCTGACACACCCCTTCATTTTCTTTTCTCTTTTTATTTTTTTTTTTTATTTAAGGAGAAAGCTTTAGCACTATTAACTGGGAAACATGGCTTGGAAATATGAATGGGATGCATCCTTCAGATCCAGAAGCCAGAAAAACCCAGAACAATTTTGTGTTGGCCTCATGGATTTGAGATCGCAAATGCCAAACCTCATTGTCAAATTCACAATCACTCCGCTGACATCAAGGGGCTCTGGGAGCACCCATGTAATTTAGAGACCCCCTCTGCTCACAGGCCTTTGGTACCAGGGCCAACCAGCACTTTTTATTTTTCTTCTTCAGTACACAGTCCATGTGAGCTTAGGGTTATTTCTCATATTTCTCATTTTCATTAAAAATTCCTTTATATCCTCTTCTTGCAAACCACCCCTAGTAAGTGCTGCAGATGTGAATAATACGACACTATCTCCTTCTTCGAGGTCACTGTTAAACGTTAAATAGGACCAGCCCTAACACAAATCCTTGTGGTAAGTCTTGTGAACACCTTGAATAACTCGTTCCTCTAAACTGGGTTATTTTGCCACCTTGAACTGATATGCAGCACACAGGTCCCCAGAATGCGAAGATACCACCTTCAGATCCTCCCTGAATTCCACCACCACACGTTCTAAGTTGGCCAAGTCCCATTTCTAGAAGAATCTTTCTGCCTTCCAAGGGCGAGAAGCCACCTCCTGATTTCCAACACAAATCTACGCCTGGCCAGTTCTGTCACCGGTTCTCACGCTGACACTGTCCTCCAGGTCAAACAGCTCTTCTTTCACCCTCATAGAATCACAGAACCATTTTGGTTGGACGAGACCCTCGAGATCATTGAGTCCAACTGTTCCCCCACCCCTGGCACTGCCCCGTGTCCCTGAGAACCTCATCTCCATCTGTCCAACCCCTCCAGGGATGGTGACTCCACCACTGCCCTGGGCAGCCTGTTCCAATGCCCCACAGCCGTTCCCGCAAAGAAATGTTTCCTAATATCCAATCATGTTTACCTCCACATACTTTTATAAGCTGCCAGTATTTTCTAGGGAATATGCTCTCTTGTCTAAGCAAAAAGCCTCGATCTAGTTCCCCTGTGAAAGACAGAACCGCAGGGCCAGCTCTACCAGGCCAGACCCAAGGTCCAACTCCTTTAGCATCCTGTCTGCTGACAGCCGCCCTCAGCAGACGGCTTAGGAAGACCTTACAAACAAGTACCTGGTAATGTTTCCTGACATAATCCCCCAGTTTCACACAACTGGAGGTTTAATGACTTTCTGAAACAGAGCTTATACCTCTGTGCTTAATAAGCAATTATGATTTTGTCCTTCAAGACTGAGTCTAAGCTGCCATGGATACCAACCAACCTTTCGGCATCTAGAGCATCCTGTGGCCAGGAGATATACAGTTTAGCTCCGCTTTTTGTAAAAGAATTACATTCTTTTATGTGCTGCCTGAACTTTTCAATTCCTAAAACCTGTTTACACAATGACTCTTGCATCACCTTCTCCACACCACTCATGATTTCAGGCCCTTCACACCCACTCTGCTGTCTCCTTTTGAGGCTGAAGAGCTTTAGCCTATTCAACAATTCCTCACACAGACGAAGCCTTTTGATTGTCCTTGCAATCTTTATCTGTACCGAACGATGTAATCTTTATTATCCAGTTTCTTTTTATTCTTACCTTCTCTGCACCATTTCCCATTCTACTGCATCCTTTGAGGTACAGCAGAGGGGGTGGAGGTACAGCTGCACATTCCAGATTTATTGAGAACGTATTTATATAGTGATATTGTGATTTTTTTTTTCTGTTTTGTTCTCTCTTCTTTTCGTAATAAACCTTAACATCCAATTTCAGCTTGGGTTTTGGGTTTGTTGAGGTTTTTTTGCCTCTGGGAGCACAGAGCTCGCATACTAACAGAACTCTTAACTCCATCATTTCATTCCTGAATGATAATAACCAGCTCAGCATCACTTACAGGCTGTGTAAAGTAAAACCTGATTTTTCCAATATACATTACTTTATATTTTTCTACCTGGCATTTCATACCTCCATTACTCGGTATCATTTTTACAATTCTTTATAGACAGTCTTCATCATCATCGCTTTCATATTACTGAGAAATTTGCGACCTGCTTACACACCATCTCATCCAGATCGTTTATGATTATTCTGATGAACACAAGAAATTGCAGACACCAACAAAAATACCTCTGATAGCCTTTCTACCTTAATAAATCCGCCCCTTTGAACCTGTGAAAACTGCATTCTGGGCAGCCTGACTCCTTCCAGGAGCAGAAAGAGAAGCCATAGATTTTTCTTTGCCCCGTTCATCCTCAGAGCTGTCCCTACACCTGTTTCAGCCAAGTTACTTTTTCATGAACATGAACCAACATCCTATTTACAAAGCTGCAGAGATTTTCCCATAGCCTTTTGCTGATCTGAGCGCATGCTGATATTCCATTAGCCTTGCTATGAAGCCTACTCTTGATACGATTAACACCACATCTTGTCTTTCTTAGGGCTACATGACATGACCCGTGCATCACATTGTCTTCTCCAGGTGAACCCCCCAGCTCTCTCAGCCTGTCCTCCCAGCAGAGCTGTTCCTGCCTCGGATCATTTCTGGGGCTCCTCTGCCTCTCTCCAGCAGGTCCATGTGTGTCCTGTGCTGGGGACCCAGAGCTGGACCAGCCCTGCAGGGGGTATCACAGAGCGGGGCAGAGGGGACAATCCCCTCCCTCCACCCGTTGCCCACGCTCCTTGTGATGCAGCCCAAGACACAGTTTGCCTTCTGGGCTGCAAGTGCACATTGCCAGCTCATGTCCAGTCTTTTACCCCCCAGCATTCCCAAGCCCTTCTCTGCAGGGCTGCTCTCCATCCCTCCATCCCCAGCCTGGATTGATACTGGGGGGGTGTCCTGACCCAGCTGCAGGGCCTTGCACTTGGCTTTGTTGAACCGCATGACGTTCACATGGCCCCATTTCTTGAGCTTGTCCAGCTCCCTCTGGATGGATCCCATCCCTCAGGCGTGTCAACTGCACCACTCAGCTTGGTGTCACCTGCAAACTTGCTGAGGGTGCACTCGATCCCGCTGTCTATGCCACTGATGAAGATGTAAACAGTACTGGTACCAGTATGGACCTAAGTATATGTAGATCACATCTACACAGANCCTGAGGGTGGTGAGAGCCTGGCCCAGGTTGGCCAGAGAGGTGGTGGATGAACCATCCCTGGAGACATCCCAGGCCAGGCTGGACGGGGCTCTGAGCAACCTGAGCTGGTGAAGATGTCCCTGCTCATGGCAGGGGTGGCACTGGGGGAGCTGGGAAGGTCCCTTCAACACAAACTGTTCTGTGATTCTACCCCTATCCCTGTGATTCTATCCCTATCCCTATTCTATCTCTTTTCCAAAACAATGAGTGCTAATCTATTTCTTCTCTCCACATAAAAAAGCTAATGCATACTTCAGCGCACCTTTCCTAGGTCACCTACAGCCTCCTGAGCTGGGGTAACCCAACTGTGTTCAGCACGCACACAGGCACACCATGGATCTGATACAATGACTGTTTAACTTCTGCTCCCTGATTTTTTTCCTACCAGTTCCTAGTATTCGATTTTTCTTTCTTCCTCTAGTCGAGTGCCGCGCTGCTGTTTCTGAGAACTCTGTGCAACGACTCCAAGAGCTCTTCTGTGAATGATAATAGTGCAATTAGGACCTATCAATGTAAATGCATGATTACAGTTCCTTTTCCCTGCATGCATTATTTTGCGTTTGTCATCACTAAATTTCATCTGGCACATGAGAACATATCCACTCACAAATTCCACCCGTCATCCACCATCCCCTTTCTGGTGCACAGATCCACAGACATTCCCTGGTCCCTGTCCCTTGGATCCTGGAGCATCTTCCCCAGGTTGTCTAAAGTTCACGAGAAGCCAGACTACAACTAAGGCACTGTAACAATTCAGCTTGCCTTCATTCCTCTGTTTCATTTTTCAATCCAAAGCAACACCATCTGTCTCTAGTTAGGTGCACTCTTCATACAACCTCAAACGTGTATTTCAAAGCCTGGGAACTTATTTCTGCCCACAGTCACACAGGTGACACATCTTGGATGTCAAATATACTGCACATCAGTACGGGCTGTCAGGATCTATTCCGAGATCAAAGCCAGAGGTGACACAGAAGACGGTGTGCATTGCAAAACAGTAAGTCCTGTACATTGCAAAAGCAATCCAGGTTTGACAGCAGCAGCAAGCTGCGTGCGTCCTACCCAGGCCTTTTAAACAGCTGGTGGAACTGGCGCTGACATAACTCGTTCTTGTCCATGTTTCCAGCTGGCTGTGTTCCGTGTCCCTCAGCTCTGACACCTGCCAGCGGCTCCGCGCAGCAGCAGCTCTGTCCTAAAACCAGCCACGATACTCAAAGCATCGAGGAACCCAACAGAGTTTCAGTTCAAGTTGTTCCCTGGCCATGGGGTGGGGAGATGTGACCAACATGGCCTTGGATGTGGTGTCCCCACTCCTCCGGGAAGCGTGATAAAATTTCACCTCTAAATAAAAACGCCTCTAAGCAAATGGATTCTCTGTTAAGCCACGCTACAAATGCTGCAGCTTATCCCAGCCGCAGGTAGAGGCAGCTGATTTCCCAGGGACTGAGGGCTTCTCCTCTCCCAACAAACTGCATTGAACTCTAATAATTTCCACCAGTCACTCTGGCCTTGCCCAGACTTTCAAATCATCCCTAATGCTAAGAATTTCCAGTGTTTTCCATATGATCCCCAGTAAGCAGGACCCCTGGTCATGGCACACTGCCGTATGCTGGAGGACCCTGGCAGGATGCTGCTTCAGTTGGTGTGATCCTAGATGCAGGAATAGAGATTTGCTCCCACCTGTCTCTGTTTTTTCTGTAATGATGAAAGGAAAGTGTGCCTGCCATGGCAATGCATCATACTTGAGCAGACGTTCAAATTCGATCGAATGATTGCCTCAGCAAGGACTGGCAGGGCTGAAAAATAAGAATCATATTCAAAATTGAAAGCCTATACCCAGGCAATGTCCTTCATCTGCCAAAAAAACCCTCAAACCACCCTGCTCCGCCCAGCTCTCTCAGTGCACAGAGCAGGCTGCACATTGACGCATCCTCCTTTCCCTTTTTACCATCTTCAGTTTGCTTCAATAAGAGACTTGAAACTCGGGCACCTAAACGTTCTCATTTTAAGTATATATAAGAGACCGAAACAGCTACAGGAGTGGCCAACATCACCCACGGGTGACCAGACAGACCCACGTGTGTTTTCTCCCATTTGCACAACACCAAAAAGAGCAGGGTGGGAGAAGCAGTTTGTGCATAACCACTTCAAGATCTCCGAGGCTGCTGCTGTGGTTCTCCTGACACCTGCACAGGGAAAAGTTTCTTTCCAAAACCAGTCACCAGTGCACCCGAAGCATTTCAAGATGAAAGAAACCTGTGAGCGGCCCCAGGTAATGAGCAAGGGAAAGAACACGCTTCAAAGCAAATATATTCCTGTTGCTTCACTGTGGTTATACTGCCCGTGACACAAACTCAGTGCTGTCGGACCACGGACTACTGTATAGAGCATTGCTAAAAATGCAGCTGCAACCAAAGAAAGATTTTCTAAAACTTGATTCCTATGTCTTATCTTTATTTCAGAATCAAAATAGTTTCTTTTAAAGGAAATTATTAAACTCAAAAAATCATGTAGGAAGATACACCAAAAGTGGCAATCTGTTTTGTTAAAATATTTGCTCCTTTTATAAGGCCTTTCTTTTAAAATATAAGCCCCAAAATCCCACAATTTTTCCTCATCACAATCTCACACTTGTACCTGAAGGAAGATTCATGTTTTAAGCCAAGAACTCAAACACTAAGGACACACCTTTAAGAAATCACGTTCTGCCTGCTACAGTGGTACTAATCAAGGTGAAATTAAGCTGTATTCAGCATAAAGCACACTCACACACATATTTATATGAAAAGAATTGCAACCATCATTTCTATGTTTCTTTCTAATGAAATATTTTCTTTTTCTATTTTGTGGTTACTGACTTCTAAGTGAGCCACAATCGACCTCCATATCACACGTTCAACAGGATTTTGTTAGGCTGCGGAAAGACACAGGGAAATACCCTTCAAAATCTTCCCAGAAATATCAACGGCTCTTTCAAATGAAAAAGCTACTTTCCTGTTTTAATTAAAGGTTTCAGCAGCATTCAGCGAGATTTAACCTGAAGAACATGAAAGCATAAAACTCCTTCAGTGGTTGCACAAAACAGACCTAAATCCGCATAGGAAGGGACTTTTCTGCTGTTTGTCTTTGACCCCGGATATCTGAGTATCTCAGAGTCCCAAATGCATTTGTCTGCAAAGCAGTTGCCTGTTCCGCAGCCAGGCTGCACGCCGGTTTTCCAAAGCAGGCACAGATATTAAAGATGAAAGGCCTAAGCAAGCAGCAGGTGAACTCTGCAGTTTTGGGGAACCCTTTCCTGCCCCACTAAATGCAGTCTTTTTCATGTGCCTGTCAAAACCCACCTGAAATCTAAACAGCTCTGAAAATCCAGGCTAAAGCAATTTGCTGAAGGTCACTTAAGAAGGTCTGAGAGCACAAATGTGGAACTGAGCACAACTGCATGTCCAGACCAAAAAGCTTAACCATTTGACTTCTATATTTATCACTGCATGCTACACTGGGATAGATACAAACAGATATTTTACTTTATATACAGATTACAGCCAAACACAGCCATGATCTGATAAAACAATCAGAGAATCCTGCATCCAGCATCACTTCTAGAAATACCTTTGTATTCTGACGCAGCTGCCACCAGCCTCACAGCAGAAGCAGCTTCAACAACACAGAGACCAACCTCCATCCCCAAAGATGTGCAGAGCGGGCAGGATGGTCTCCTGGAGATGTAGGTCAAGTCTCTTGGGAAAGAGAGTGGTTCGAACACGACATCTCCCCTGCCGCTGGGAGGAAGAGCAGCACAGCCGCTTGCCTTTCAGGGCTGCCATGACACTGAGATGACATCAATGTGTTCAGTTTTGGGCCCCTCATGCCAAGAAAGGCCCTGAGGTGCTGGAGTGAGTTGAGAGAAGGGAACGGAGCTGGTGAGAGGCTGGAGCACAAGTGTGATGGGAGCGGCTGAGGGAGCTGGGGGGTTCAGCTGGAGAACAGGAGCTGAGGGGAGACCTTCTGATCTCTGAACTGCCTGAAAGGAGCTTGGAGCCAGGGGGGTCGGGCTCTGCTCCCAAGGAACAAGGGACAGGACCAGAGGAAACGGCCTCAAGTTGCACCAGGGGAGGTTGAGGTTGGATCTGGGAACAATTTCTTCCCCAAAGGGCTTTGGGCATTGGAACAGGCTGCCCAGGGCAGTGGTGGAGTCACCATCCCTGGAGGGGTTGAACAAATGGAGATGAGATTCTCAGGGACATGGGGTAGTGCCAGGGCTGGGGTAACAGTTGGACTTGATGATCCAACCAAATGATTCTGCGATTCTATGATAATGGTGCCTTCATGTGCTAGAGGGTGAGCTTGAGTCAGCAGAGCCATCTGCTACAACCAGCTCCAACCCCACCGCCTGCCAGGGAAGAGCTCAAGCACCGGACAGTCTCCTGCAGCCCCGTTCCCTTGCTCAGAGGAAGAACTGGCTCGCTCAGAGCTGACAGCCAGCGCAGAAGCCAAAATGTGAAGCATTAAGGGCAATTAAGGCACTGGATGTGAGCTGGGGCTCCAGCTACAGGACACTGTGAACAGAAGCCATTCTCTCTCAGTCTCTTATCTGCGAAGTAGTGACAAGGGCATTGCCCCTGCAGAGGACTAGGAGGCTGCATATTTTGAAGATAGAACAGACTGTGATGCATACCGATGGACTGATAACAGAGACACGCACTGCTTTTTTAGAGCCTTTCACTATTAACTTTTTGTAATTTCTAAACCTGCAAGGCTATTGGTATATTCCTGCCTTTTTTTTTTTATGATACAATTTTTGAGTCATATCGTTTTGGCCCAGCAGTACTTGATCAAGCTTTTAAGTAACAAAAAGGAGATGAGACCTGTGAAGAGGGTATAGCCAGCCTCTTTAAATACGAGCAGTGCCTACCCTGATGTATGAAAACAGCCGATGCAAAATCATTTTCATTACTGAAACTTGCTGCAGTGCAGGAAATGTATTCCGAAAAAATGAGAGGATGTAACGTACCGTGCGCACATGGTTTGCATCTCAGCAGCACCTGGTACCTCCCATTCATGCCACCAGAGCTGCATCTGCTGACACTCACCAGCCGATTCGCAAGAGCGATGGTACACGCTGTCGCTTCGGCTTCTTGCTGACACTTGAGTTTGTCGGAAGTGGCCTTCTCAAATTTGGCTGTGAGCTTTCTCAGGTTCTCGTTGAGGCGCTGTACATGAAAAAAGGAGAAAATAACAGCACAGTTTTAAGGCAAACCCTTCTGGAGAGACAGTGCCCCTGTGGGCAGGGCTGCGGCAGCGGGAGCAGTGCGGAGCAGCCGGCTCCTGTGTTACATTGTGTGCTTGCAACTTGCAACCTCAATGCGGGGCACAGGCAAAGAACCCACAAAACTAATTTATTTGGTGCGAATTTAAACTGGGAAAAGGGGTCCTTATGGCCAAGTGCCTACAAGTGGTGCTATAGCTATGAACAGGACAGCTAAGAAAAACAATTTTTTTTCCCTGATGCTGCAGCCCCTCTGGTCTTGGTCCAGTCCTTGAGGCTCTGCTGATTCACCGAGTTGTGCGCAGAAACCCAACGGGCTCCTCGGGCAGCTGGTGGTACACTTGAATCATCACCAAAACACACCTCCTGCACCCTCTTTCTAGAAAGGACTATGACAAAAAAGTCAATAAAGTGATTCTGCTCCTAAAGCTGCCTGAGCGCGTGCCTTGGACACTGCGACCGAGGAGCCCAAGCAGCCCCAGGTGGGACCATCTCACGTGCAGGTCGGCTGTAAAGTGTTTGAGGGCTGCGAAGGGGCAGAAGCTCCCAAAGCACCCCGCACTGCCCCTTTGCTTGGCCAGAGCTGCGCACACTCGGGTGAAAAACAAATCAAGGGCTCCCACAAGCACTTGGAGCATCTCACTTCTGATAAGAGAGGCAGAAGTGATAATCGATTTTATCTGCACCCAGTGCAAACTGCTTAAGAATAAACTGCTCGTAAACCACTCTAACACTGTTTGAGCTACACTAGAAATAAACCTGGAAATAAAAAAGGATTCTATTCCATTCTACTCTATTCCATTCCATTCCACTCCACTCCACTCCATTCCATTCTCCCCTACTCTATTCTATATTCTATTCTACTCTATTCTATTCTATTCTATATTCTATTCTATATTCTATTCTATTCTATATTCTATTCTATTTTATTCTATTCTATTCTATATTCTATTCTATCCTAATAACTGCAGCTCTCCAGGATACTGGAAAACACAAAGCGGTCTCTCCTTGACCTCTCTTGGAATTAATAACACAAAAAGTTTCTGTCTCTGCATGTACATGAATGTGTGCACATACATACACTCATATATATAAAACCCCGTTACACAAGCACAATCTGATAAATGAGTATGAGCTGTGAGAACAGGTCAGAGCTGCAGTGCCCACCAGACACACTCTGCAGTAACACACAAATACATCTGTGTGCGACTGGGAGGACACATCTTGCTTCTATATCTACCCTCCCCAGATTTGTAGCAACCTTGTTTCCCAGGCAAAGGAAAAGTGATAAGTACTTTTCACAATCCAAATAGTCTCATTTATTACTAAAAATAGGTATGTGGCAGCTCAGGGCCCTGTCGTGAGCAGGTATGAATCAGCCTCACGTCAGTGAAGGTATCCAAGATATCGCAGTTTGATAAGCGGGGATATCCCTCCAGATCCAGCCCTGCGCCGAGCAGTGTGTCATTGCCCATCTGCAGAGGGGAAAACTCACCTAAACCAGCCAGTTTTGCAAGCACATGCTGGTGGGGTACCAGTAATCCCCCCAAAATTGCCACTTCCTTTAACAAAAACCCACTTCTTCAAAAAAAAAAAGGAAGGAAGAAATTGTTGCTCCTGAGGGTGGTGAGAGCCTGGCCCAGGTTGGGCAGAGAGGTGGTGGATGAACCATCCCTGGAGACACCCCAGGCCAGGCTGGGTGAAGATGTCTCTGCTGTGCTGCCTTTTTTTTTTAAGTAGCAAAAAACTAAATTAGGATGATGCACAAGATTTGCCATCAGGGAGCTGTGCGGGGACAAATTATTAACCTCCTACTTGAGCAGTCTTCATCCTGCTAAACATGCCCATCATCAGGGACTGAGAGCAGTGCACCATGTGCTATGAGTGCTCTGAATGAGCCTCCGGTTCCTCTTCCCTGCCCAGGAACACACTGGTTCGAGACAACGAGTTTCCTGAGGACCCACGAGTAGAGGTAAATCACATTTTGAAAATTAGGTGGGAATAATAAGAATAATTAACTAGCCTTCCTTTCAAGGTGTAAGCAAGGCTGGTGAAGAACAGATGAAATGTAGAAAGCAGCAGTAAAAGAGACAGAACAGACTGCAATCTGCTGAATCTTTGGCTTCCCACCCCACACGTGAGCGCAGAGAAGCAGCTTTCTCCGAAGCGGAGGATTTCTCCCCAGGCAGCGAGCAGTGTGACGGCTCCCACCGAAGGGCGAGCACTTACGGCAATCTTGGCCTTGATGCTGGCCAGCTTGTCCTGGGCGGCCGCCAGCTCGGCGTTGGCCCTGCTCAGAGCCTGCCGCTTGGGCTGCACCTCGCAGAACACCGCGTGGAACCGCGCCATGTTCACCACCCAGGAGCAGAGCCCGGCCGCCGCCGAGGACTTGGTGGTCACGAATTCGGGTTTGAACTTGGGATCCTGTAAATAGGGCTGAAGGGCTTTGAGGCAGTTCTCGTGGATGTTCTCCTTGTCGAACTTGATCAAGGAGTCCAGGAAGGCATCCACCCTGGCCATGGCGGCTTTGGCTGCTTTCCAGCTCCTGTCCTTGGGAATCTTTCCTCCCGGGGCCATCAGCACCATCACGGCTGCGGTGACATTGCTGACAGCTGAAGGCGGTGACCCAAAAGACCTCAGCTCTGTCAGATTCTTCTGAAAACGGGAAAACAAGGTTGTTAGACAAAAATGAATGGGCTTGCTTTCTACTTTGCAACTAATAGAGTCAGGCTCCCAAGCTATCAATCTGACAAATTGGGTTGCTTTCAGCCCGAACATTGTTGCCTCTAAATCACCACTGTGCATGTTTGCAGCACATGTGCTCGGTTTCCCACACTGGGACCGGCCCAGCACCGTGTTCCTCCCCACACTCCCACCCCTTCCCTGCTGCAGGAGCTTTCCTGCCCTCTCAGAAGATCAGGATAAGGAAAAAGGAAAACTTTCCAAACAATAACCTCTACAAATTGCCCCCAGCCCCTCTAAAACTGCCTTGAAGGTCTTCCCTTTGTGCTCAACTACTCCCTGCGCCAGACACCCTTGCATTGACATCTTGTTGAACTATTTGTGTGCACCCCTGGGGCCATCATCCAGCCCAAATTCAGGCACTTAACCCAAGCAGCTTTAGCAGGACAGCAGTCATTGGGGTGAACAGACAGTCCCTCCACAAGAAAATCAGCTAATCCACCTCCTCCACTACCAACGCAGGCAGCTTCAGTGAGTCCCTAATAGAAAGTGGGATGAATCTTAACCTAAGCAAAAAGAAGCTAAATTGCGGAGAAAGCACCTATTTCCTAACACCGTTGCAACTGTGACAATAAAGCAGTGCTGAGGATTTGATCTGCTGACATCTAAATTCTTGTTGCCACGCACACGCGATTTAGCTTTAGCGTAGGAAAAACCAGCGCGGGTAAATCAGCTGTTCTCAGATGACACGCTGTTGTCAAAACAAGGATAAGGGCTGTTTCAACATCAGTTTAAGAAAAAAATCTATGAGTTTCAGTCAGCTCCTGTTTCTATCAGTTCTGAATAGTTTTTAATCTATATTCTCTGATATTCTGCTTCTATCAGTTTCTGTCTGTGGCAGCAAAGTGGGAGAGTCTGGTACTTTTGAGCATTCATTTTCTAGATAAAGGTATCTGCCATGAATCTATTCCTAAATGCATCTTCGCTTGCTTTGAGCTTTTCTTAATAATCGAGCTGGCAGAAACAGCCCCTTGGGAGCTGTGTGCATTTCCAGTGTGAAACGTCTCTAATTAACATGCTCAATGACACGGAGCCAACCGTAAGCAGCCCAGCACTCCCTCCTGTGTCCCGAGCACCCAGCTCAGCTCAGCCGGGAGCAGCGTGGACAACGTGGCCTCTCCTGAGCCCCCGTGTGCTGGGGCTGCTGCTCTGGGGGCTCTGGCAAAGCAGCCCATGTTTCACAGCCTGCATCTCGGTGGCAATGGGATGCTGAGCGGATGCTGTTGTTTTTTCCCTAGGAAGTGAGCGCTTCCATGGCATGACAGGAACAGGGACACCACTGCCCTGCATGGAGGGAGGATGCTGCTGTCCTGGCCAGGAGATGGAGGAAGCCCTGGGCAGCACGAGGTGCCTGGTTTCCTTATTGTGAGAGTCTCTGGCACCATGGGAAGAGGACAAGCCATGGTGAATGCCACGCTGAGGAACTTGGGTACCAGGTAAAAGGAGCTCTGCCCTTTTCCCTGATGGCATCAACCGGTTGCATTTTAGTCACAGAATCATTTTGGTTGGAAGAGACCCTTAAGATCACCAAGTACAACCATAACTTAAATCTAGCAATAACCCATATCCCTGAGAACCTCATCTCCGCATCTGTTCAACCCCTCCAGGGATGGTGACTCCATCACTGCCCTGGGCAGCCTGTTCCAATGCTCAACAACCCTTTCCATTAAGAAATTTTTCCTGATATCCAATCTAAACCTCCCCTGGTGCAAGTTGAAGCCATTTCCTCTCATCCTATCACTTGCTACTTGGGAGAAGAGACCAACACCCTCCATGCTACAGCCTTATAATAAATTCTTCTTCTGCACATCAGGATGGAAACCAGACAGGACACTGACACAGAGTGCCACCTGCCCGAGGAACCACTATGGCATCTTCAAATGTCTCTGGAGCATCTCCAGGTGATATTCCTTGCAGGCAATTGCACGGCAAGTTCGTTGCTTTTGATACTGTCACTGTTTTCTGCTCGCTGTAACCTGTGCAGAGACTGAGCAGCACTGGCCAAGCACCATGCTCCTTCTCACGGCGGCACAGGCTGCCCAGCCGCCTCCACAAGACAACTCTGCCTCCTCTTGCAAGTGCTTTGTGCCAAGCAGAGACCCACGGGCAGGGGAAGGTAGTCCCGGAGTTGCTGTGCATTCATCTCCCCCTTCCCTCCTCCCCAAAATGAGATGAGGATGCCGAAACATCAGATCCCTTGAGTTCCGTGTCCTGCACTCCTTAGGGCCCAGTGGATGCAGATGCTGAGGAGCAGCCCACAGACAAACTGCACTGTAAGAGATAAAAGGGCATTTTTGTCTCTAAAACCTGATTTCCTAAGTTTTCAAACTCACTGTCACACCTGGCTTTGCATTTGTTTTATTTTGCAGGTCCTCTGTGCTGGGTCTATCACAACCCACCTGTCATTCATCATGGTCCATATAATAATTACCTTAATTATTTTATGTATATACTATACAAGTCTGAATAGACATGGTTGTTCCTCTTTTAAACTAGCAGGTGACACTGGCACGGAAATGTCCATGTATCCACATAGCTACCAAGAAGCTCAGTAAATAACTATGTATATTTATTGCTGCATTCTACTTGACAGTTTTTCTCACTATTTTCCCTATTAATGTTGCACATAACAGTGCTGCCCAAATAAGACAGATAATTGGGGAGAAACTGTATATACACACATAAATATTGCTGATTATTCACATCAGCAAGCAGGTCAAGCTCTCTGGCACATCTCCGATCAGCAGGTAAAGGAGACCATACCTTCCAGTGCTCTGCTATTGCAGCTTCACAGGTCCCTAGAGAAAAATCCCAGCATCTCCCTAATCTCTGCCTAATGAAATATTCTATAGCTCCAGCACGAAACCAAAACTAATAAAGAGACAAACATTTTCCCTTTGTACAGTCCTTTCCCTTCTAGGAACAAGAGCCAAAGCAACACACCTCTGCAGCAAAGCCATGCTTTCTGAAAGCTAATTAAACAGCAAACCCATTCCTGATGACGGAGAGTTGTTTTCCTCTCCCCCCAGTATGCACCAGCTAGGAGGAAGCTGGAGGAGGGTAAATACATTGCCCCAAAATTTGGGTCATCAGATGACATTTCCCCCCGCCCCAATGCAGATGGCAGATACTGGATTCCCAGGGGAATCTTTACCCCACCTTGTTAAGGGTGTTCAGAGCAGCCTGGGCAGCCTCCAGGGCAGGCTCAGCTTTGGCCAGGTCCTCCTCGCAGTCCTTCTGTTTCTGCTCGACCTCCTGGGTGATAAGTGCCACTTTCTGCTCCTCCTCATCAGCGATAGCCTTTTCCCTGCTTACTTTCTCCGTCTCCACTCCCACCACCCGGATCAGCTTGTCAGCATCATCATTCTTCTGCTTCAGCTCCACTTCTTGGGCTGCCAGCCTGGCCTTCAGCTCATCCACCTGGAGGGAAGAAACATGTGTGGGAGCACAGACACGCACCAACCTGTTCCTGCCCTGCACAGCAGCACAGGGTCACACTCCAGAGGGGCTGAGCAGCACCCAAAAGCACCGAGGGCCTGTGGGCAAAGCAAGCAACGCCCTGGTACCACAGAAAAGTGGTATTCTAGCTGTTAGCAAGATATGCTGCTCTCATTTGCTCATGGTTGCTTGGGTCAGGGTCGGAGAGCTCCTGAGTGTGGTGCACACACCAGAGGAGCCTGCGAATGGTGAGGAATCCAGTAGGGGAGAAATCCCATCAGCAGATGGAGCTGCTGAGGTTGTCCCAGCCCTGCTCCCTGCCTGGAAACAGGACTGAGGTGCCAGGGCAATGCAAACGCTGCTTTGAGCATGATCTGATGGGAAGCAGGTGGAAACTTTCATTTCAGGTATTCCTGGGATTGCCTTTGTACAATCAGGAGCCTCACCATAGGCCAGGTATTCACAGCAAGCTGTTCTCATCAGAAAACCAAATACGCCCAGCTGTCACCTCTCTTTGAACACGAGATCTGGTGTCACATCACATCCCCTCTAATGGAGGCATGCATGCACTGTGCACGTGTGTTTGGCAGTGGCGATGACGCACTACAATTCAGCTAAGCTTGCTTTCTTTTCTCAGCCTTGATACCTACAGAACACAGCATGTGTTATTTTGCCACGTGCAGGTTTTGAGAAGGTCCTGTGCACCAGGAACCGCCTGCTCGCCAGACACACCCTGCCACACACCTCCTCCCTCCTGTACACACAGCAGAAGAAGATGCCCATCAGTTCCCTTGCAACATCAGGTCCTACGGACTTCCGGCACTAAGGGCATTTTTCACACCAGAAATATCACAATTGGGATGTGCTGACACACACAGCCCTTGTCAGATGCCCAAGGCTCAAGGGGCTTTACATTGTGGAATCATAGAATCATTTTGGTTGGAAAAGACCTTTAAGATCACCAAGTCCAACTATTTAACCTACACTGGCACTACCCCATGTCACTGAGAACCTCATCTCCATCTGTCCAGGGATGGTGACTCCACCACTGCCCTGGGCAGCCTGTTCCAATGCCCGAAGCCCTTTGGGGAAGAAATTGTTCCCAGATCCAACCTCAACCTCCCCTGGTGCAACTTGAGGCCGTTTCCTCTGCTCCTGGCGCTTGTTCCTGGGGAGCAGAGCCCGACCCCCCTGGCTCCAAGCTCCTTTCAGGCAGTTCAGAGATCAGAAGGTCTCCCCTCAGCTCCTGTTCTCCAGCTGAACCCCCCAGCTCCCTCAGCCGCTCCCATCACACTTGTGCTCCAATTCGTGATGTCAAATGAGCTTGAGAAGGGATCCCCCATTCAGCTGGCAGCCACGAGGCACAGCAGTGGTGGCAGCTCCTCACACACTGCTCCACCGAGCAGCTACTCACACCCGTAAGGTAGGAGCCCTTTCAGCAGCAGGCTGGATTGCTCACATGGTGGGACAGCTCACGCTGGCTCTCACTCAAAGTCTCTTTCTAAAAGCACCATATCAACGAATTTCCACAGGCTCTGTGCAGACCATGGAGTTTTCCCCTGTCCTGAGGTCAGGCGCATAAAGGATTACTTACAGCTCCGCCTATACATCTTTACCAACATAAAAGTACTTACTAGAAGGGAAGCCAGACACCTGCTTTTGTTGATAATTCCATTTTTATACCAGAAGAGAAAGCACAATTTGCAATCATACAAACTGAAGCTATTGACATTCAGCATCAGCTTCAAGTGCAGGGCGGTTTCTTAGGAGTCTCTTTGTGCACTTCAGCCATTGTCACCCCCTGCTGCCCAGCACTACAATGCTGTTTTCACCTGGACAAAGACGCAACTGTAAATCCAAATGACTCCAGCCTTGCAGAAACACATAATCCCTTCAGTCAGCAAACTCAGCAGCAGCTTCTTGTTCAGCTCCACATCTTTGGGGATTGCAGGAAACTGAAGTGGGAGGCTTCACCGATGGCAGATACGGCTTATGACCTTCTGCCCAAAAATGATGTGCTGGATACATACACGAATGAGAGCTTCAGGGGTTTACATGGCCATAACAAAACAAGCGAGGGATTCAAACCCACCAGCACTCAACAGCAGATGTAAACTCAGCCCTCAGCACAGCCCCTGAGAACAGAAAATGTCCTGACAAAAGCTGCTTTCAGCCAAGCACGTGTAGTAACAGACTTGCTATAACATTGTCAGGATTTTAAAAAAGCAATAAATTCACTTGGGGCTTTGCCCAAATGAAACATTTGGAGGCGCAGAGGTTACTGTGAAAGCCCCTGCCCAGTTTGGCTTGGGCAACATGTTAAATTCCCAGTGGAAATGATCCAAGTGGGAGCTGAGGACCCTCTGCTAACAAACCTCACCATATCTAGAGGACATTTGCTGACCTCCAGCCTCCCTTACCTGTGTAAGGAAACAAATCACACTTCCTCAGTGAGGCTACAGCTCAAACACAGTTGAACAGCGACAATTTAATAGCATTTGTGCAGTGGAAAGAGAGAAACAGGAGCTACGCCTAAACAACTAAATCCACTCTCTTTAGTGGTGTCCTGGGGGTAGCACCGGGGATGCAGATTTATGAACTTCACTCCTCCGGTTTCACCCCCTCAACACATCAAACAAGTTTCCCGTAATGCCAGGTTCGTTTCCACGGCAAAACCAGTCTGTCACATCCATTTCTCCTCCCTTCCCACACAGCCTGATGCCCAGACATGAAAACACCTGATGAGACAGCGGTGAGCAGGGAGGGCTCACGCTGCCGCCTCCGGGAAGGCACAGCAGAAATATTAAATGTGCTCCCGTCAATGGCCTGGGGAGCCGTCCCTGGCACGGCAACATCAGGAATAAAGGCATGAAAAATTCTCCTCTTTCTACAAACGTCACAGTAACCAGGTACTCAGATTTCCCCTCTCTCACACCAAAAAGGCAGGCAGCTTGTACACAGAGCTGTTTTCTGCTTCTTCGGAAAACTTTGGAAACTTTTGGGGAACACGTAGCTGGTAAGAAAAGGAAAACAAGAACTACAAGAGAATAATGGTATGAAGAGAGACTGAGGTGGCAGAGAAAATCACAGCAGACCGTCAGCCCAAAGTGAGGATAGAACGCTATTAACCTCTCTGCCGCGTGGTATTTCCAACAGATATCTGGTAGGTTGAAGTCCCACACAAGAACAAGGGCTGGTGATCAGGGGACTTTTCCCAGCTGCCCGCAAAATATTTCATCTGCCTCTTCATCCTGGTTGGGTGGTCTGTAACAAACCCCCAGCAGGATATAGGCCTTGTTGGCCTTCTTAGCCGTAAACACTCAACCAGGACAGAACAAGAAGAGTTATTAAAGAACAGAAAACCTGCAGGGCAGGTTCCCAGAAGACTCATTTTATCTCAATTTCCCTGCTTTGTTTCAAGAACACAAAATACATCACAAAGGTCAGCGACTAATTGACAGAGCAAGCAAGACTTGGATCTGGAATCCAGTGATGCAATATTAACCAAGGTCATCCAAAAAATGACTCAGCAATGGGCTCTGAACAGAGAGCTGACCTCTTCATAGCAAACATCACTCGGAAAAACAAATGACTCATCCCATGCATCTTCCTAAGTCTTTTATGTCCTAATAACTGGAAGCTGGCTTCTGCTTTTCTGGGTACTGAGAACAGTAACTGTGAGGCATGCAAGGAAACGGAAAACAATTCTTTAGAAGAAAAGTTGGTCAATGGTATCAAGTTGTCCAAGTCTCAAAAGAAAAAAAAAAAAAAAAAAAAAAAAAAAAAAAAAGAGCAGGGACAAGGGGTGGAGAGGGGAAGCAAGTAAAAGGAAGGGGAAGAGGTTATTTTGAAGCTGGAATGGCTAAGTCAAAAAGTACCCTGCAACTATTTGCACAACAGCCCCCTCATGCTGAGGCCACACTAGAAGGTCTACAGAAATGCATAAAAGTCATAATTAACCTGTCATGGCATCCTAGCAGCAGGAAACTGGAGAATCCTGGTGACGGGAGCACTAGTCCTCAGATGTAAGGTCACACCCAGGTATCAAAATCCTCCATCTTTGCTTTGAAATTTGAAGAAAGAAAAACCAAAATGAACAACCCACAACATATCACTTGCAAGCACCATGGACACAACCTGGAGATGACACACCTGAGACATAAGACTTGTCACCTCCTCAGCACCAGGACCAACCACGGTGAAGGTAAAGTTCAGACTTTTAAATCCGTACACAAGATTGAACATTCTGGTATGATTTTCACTACTGCTAAATATCCACACTCTTGTTTCAAATCAGCAGCAGTTTTGACTGTTGCACACATCTGATATTTTAGGTGTTTAATTTTAGGCCCCCGGTGCTAATTTCAGATTCAAATTCGACACATTTCTCCTCACTGCTCTGCATCTTTGACCGACACCACAGGGACTTGTTTCCTCTCAAAAGGTTAGTTTCATATTAGTTGCTCGCAATAAAAAATAGACCTAACCCAAATTTTCCATCACTGGGACATCACCAAAACCAGCAGCAAAGCACAGGTCAGCAAAATGATTTCCCCCCATAGGTACGGGGGGTGTGAGATCTGCTTTGCAGTGAGGACATGTACCTATCGCTCTGGTTGACACCGCTGGTTCTAACGGGTGTTCTCTGCTACGGGCTGTTCAACCGCAGCCGCATCCTTACGCAGGAGGTGACAGAACCTGCAAAGGGGACATGGAACATGCCCGCTCTCCTCCTGTGTCCTCAAAGTCCTGTCCTGCACCATGAGGAAAGCAACTGTTTGAAGTGAGATGCAGACTCTCAGAGTCTAGAGGCACTAATAAGGCCCATACATCACCCTCCAGCGAGGCACATACCCTACTGAGCGTGACAGGCGTGATTGATGTCACCAGCATTATCCAGAGCATATATACAGAAGGGGTTGAACCCACTAGTCCTCCATTCACACCAAGCCCCTGCATTTCCTCAGAGCAGCTTCAGGAGAGGTCCGTTTGCCACAGTAGAAGCTTGTAAGTGAACATTTGTAAGAGTTAATAGAATATGAAATGGAGAGGAAAATGGGAGTTAGCAACAGGTGTAAACAGCAAAGCTCTGAAAGGCAGTTTGAGTCACTGCAGAGAGGTTTGTGCAATACTCAGAACAACATCTGGTTTTACCGCAGAAGAGTGTCAGTGCCGGTCCTTAGCAGGGTGATTTGGGGATGGCTGGTCTACATTTCAGACGTGCAATAGTTTCCCTTAAAGATGGATAGCATAATGCAAGGAAAAATTAATGTCAGCCTTATTTAAAAGGACTCTTGCTGAAGTCATTGTAGATTTCCTGGATGCAACTCCAAAAATATCTGATCTTCCTCTATTTTATATGGTATTTCGTCACCACAACTGAAATATAACCATTAAAAGATGTACATAGCCAGCTGGATCCCTACCTCATTTCAGTTCCTGTGATCTTTCATGAGGGATTGGCACCACACCAACAGCAGGGACTGAACACACATCCCTTCCCTTCTCCTTGCCAGTACAGAACACAACTCCTGCTCCTCAAGGAACCAGTTTACGCCAGACTAGAGCCAGGATCTAGCGCAAATTTTACACCCTGCACAGTTTCAGCCTGTAAAGTTCTCCTTCAAACCGGGATGAGGAGATGCCTCTAACAGAGAAACACGAAAACCCATCAGCTTTTAACCCCAAGGGTTTGCTTACCTGTGCAGATGTGCTCTTGAGCTTCTCCAGGCCATTCTCCAGCCGCTCCATTTTTGCTTTTAAATCCTTGCCCTTCTTCAGTAGCAAATTCTGATAGAGTTTGATTTGCTCCAGGAAGGACTTTGGAGTGGTGTAGTTATATCGTCGCTCATTGCTCAGATACAATCGGGAGATCTCGTTGACACTTGTGTGGACATAGGCCATGAATTTGCTAATTGAATCTTTCACTGAATCCTAAAAGTAAGATGAGAAGACAAGGAGAAAATATTTCAAACTGAACAACTATATATAGTGCAGATCTGTGTCGTATATAAAGGAATTTATTAACATTTTATTCTGCTGCAGCAAAATCCAGGCTGTAACATCTAAGTCGATCCCTTTTCATTTGTTATCTCTAAAATAACTTTGTCTGTTCATGTACTGTATGCCTCTTTTTATATCTTTTTATCTCATATTTTATCTTATTCCAAGCAATTTTTCTGGCATTAAGCTCTATAAAATAACAGCCTTTTAAGCATAAATGTGGGCTTTTCTCCTGTACAAATAGGGAAAGTGCACACATAAAAAGAAACATTGTAGACTTTATTCTTAAAAAAATCCTGCCCAGAAAAGCTAAATAAACATAACTGAATCTCTTTTAGTCTAGCAGCAGGTTGTCATCAATGAGAACTTGACATATTTTTGCCCTTGAGAATTAGAGGCGCTCAGACACTCCAGTGAAGAGAAAAGCTCGTGTTCCCTGCAATAACCATAAGCATTAGGTTATTTTATGCACCGATTTGTAAGCTCCTGCTCTTCTTTGCAAAGCAGTCGTGTGTCTGGCAGTGCTATTGGTGCACAAACACAACACGGTGCCCATGGCTGTGCTCCAGCTGAGGTCCGTGCTCCTCTCTGAAAAACCTGGACCGTATTTCAAGCATGGTTTGCTTAAGTTTAACAGAATCATCAAATCATTTTGGTTGGAAGATACACTTAAGATCATCAAGTCCAACGATAATCTAACTCTAGCATTAAATCATGGCCCTAAGAACCTTATCTATGTCTGTTCAACTCCTCCACAAGGATGGTGACTCCACCACTGCCCTGGGCAGCCTGTTCCAATGCCCAACAGCCCTTTCCCTGAAGAAACCTTTTTTAATATCCAATCTGAACCTTCCCTGGCACAACTTGAGGCCATTTTCTCTCATTCTAAAGCGGTACAGAGCTACCAGCAATTCCCCTCTGAACAGTCACCCAGATGTCCTGGGTAAGCGTTATCCCTGCAGTGCTGTCCCCATCGTGGGAGGCATTATTGCACTGAGCGGAGGGACATGTCACACCTGGCTGCCACCAGCACCCTGCACCCCGCAGAGGAACTCAAACCCAGGCATGGCCCCGGCAGCCCCAGATGCCGGTGGGTGAGGTGCTCACCTCCACGGTCTCCGTTTCTTGCAGAAAGCGGAGGCTGACGGACTCCAGGGCCTCCTGCGGCCACTCCTGGAACCAGTCTATGGCCGTGCAGCTGACGATGGCAGGGAACCTCCTGCTGCGGACACGCAGCTTGCTGCCCACGGGCGAAAAACACAGCACGACCTGCAGAGCCCAAGGAAGGAGAACGTGAGAAGACACAGCCAGGAGCAGGTGCGGGCCTCCAGCTGCACAGCCCAGCCCAGGCTCTTCTGTCCACTTCCAACAGACACAGACTGAAACGCAGGAGGTTCCATCTGAACATGAGGAGAAACTTCTTTGCTGGGAGGTGCCAGAGCCTGGCCCAGGCTGCCCAGAGCGGGTGTGGAGTCTCCTTCTCTGAGACATTCAAACCCGCCTGGACCGACCTGTGTGATCTGCTCTGGTGACCCTGTGTGAGCAGAGGGGTTGGACTGGGGGATCTACAGAGGTCCCTTCAGCCCCCACCAGCCTGGGATTCCATGAATGGAAAATCTCACACCACCTGCTGAGGTTACAGCAACCTCAATCCTTGAGCCCTTGCACTTCAAGCCAGCAAGCCCAGTGTGGAAAAGACATAACGCGGCAGTGAACACATTTTTTCTCTGCAATAAAGACAAGCAGTGGTGTTAAACATTGCTATGGTTGAAAGCAGAAGCCTGGCACACTTTCAAGGCTGGAGCTGGGTTTTAATAAAACCACCTTTCCCTGCTTCAGCAGTGAAACAAAGCTTCGCCCAGCAGGGAACTGGCATCTATATTCAAGTGGTGCAACCAGGAAATTAAAGTGAATGGATCTAAATTCTCCTGGCAGGACCACAGGCCCGCCTGGGCTGTTTCCCCGAAAGCAGCATTGAAAAGAGTTGAGGTGGCTCAAACTCAAAATCTGCTTTTATCAGAGAACTTTTTTTTAAATAGAGAAATCTCAAAACAAAGCAGAACAGAAATAAAAGCATTTGTGAATATATTTTTCCTACTCATTGCATTTTCGCGCAGCAGGTCCTTCGCTTTTCAGGCTTTTATTTCGGTCCAACAGCTGCTAAAAGTTTCTGAGTTGCAGCAAATTGTGCAGTGTACGTGGGCCCCTGGGGGTCTCTCTTTGCATTATTCTGGAGCCTGGTCAAGGGGCTGTTACTCCCCAGCCCAGCATCCTCCCTGCCCTGCACCATTTCTCCTTCCTCTAAGCTTAACCCTTCCCTCACCCCCCGCCTTTCCTGCAGGCTGGAGGCTCCTGCCCCACAGCCGCCTGCACAGCTCCTCGCAGCAGCACAAGCTCTGCCTTTGCCAGCAGGAAACTCCTTCAGGAAGGACATAGAGTCAGAACAAGGCAAAGTACCTTTCCTCTTCATTACCTCACCACCAGCTTTAACGGCAAGGTAAGACCCAAGGACCAAAACCTGCCACCACCGTTCATCACAGCCCTTTTCCTGCGAGCCCGCTGCGGCTGGATTTATGGGCTTTGTTAATCGGGCACGGACAAGTTGCCACCCATGCAATGAAGTAGCAACATGTGAGCAAGGACCGGCTTGGGAAGCAGCGTATCTCACTCAATGCATCATCCTTCTCCCACCTATTAGCCCTGGCTGGTACGTTAGCAAGTGCCATAGGACAGGCTGCTGTCGGCTCAGATGTCGCTATAATGAGTCAACACCTCCACCACGATCTGATTTTTAGAAGCCACAAAAGACAGCCTGTAACAAACCCACTTTTGTTTCCATTTCAGAAGAGGCAGCTGAACTTAGAGCTTCTGCTCCTCTGCCATGGCCACTGCACGTGGGGATAGATACGTAGAAATCCTCCCTGCACCTTCAAGCATGCACCTTGGGCACCTCTACATTGTTCTGTCAGGGCCAGGCAAGCTTCAGGAAGCTGTCCACGTACAAAAGCCCTCTTCACAGAATCCCAGACTGGTGGGGGCTGAAGGGACCTCTGCAGATCCCCCAGTCCAACCCCCCTGCTAACGCAGGGTCACCAGAGCAGATCACACATCCATGGGAAATAGTCCTGAAACTGGTTTGCGATCTTACGACATATTTATGAGGCCTTTCTATGCTGGAACATGGGCTGCACTGGAAGGAATGCTGTAAGCACGTTGCACGCCACTCAGTTCCCAGCACTCTGTTTTTAAGATAATACTTTTCTAATTCTTCTGGCTGTGGACCCCCAACAACACAAACACTGATCCCCTCAGCAACTCTTTCAAGCAGCAAGACCTAGTCCTGATGCACCCCTGTGTCCAGCTTTGAAAACGGAGCGGCTGGTCCTGCTCAGCTCTTGAAAGAGAAAATTCTTGACTCCCATAGTACTTTTGAATACCCAAGAAGTGATGGCAACAGAGAGCATGTCCTACACTTCAGCACTACCTGCTGAGAGCATCACAGTTCCCATCATGAACAGGCAGAAAAACCTGTGGTCTGACCTCCCTCCCAGGAACCCCAAAGCATCTCCACCCCATGCCCCTGCACCAAGGCCGATGGCCCGAACTCCCCCAGCCTGCCTCACCTTCAGCTGTCGTCGAACACGCTCTATAAAAAACTTCCAGCAAGTCTCCCTGGAGTCCACCAGCCCCCGGCCTTTGACTTCATTCCTCACGCTGCTGATTATGTTTTCTACTTCGTCATCGGGGAAGAGATCAGGGATTTCACCTGAGAAGAGGGCAGGTTTGGGTTTACTGGTCTGGATTTTGTTGCAGTCTCAGAGCAAAGTGAAGCAGTTGCCTCCCTCTTCAGGGGCTTGGGGAAGACCCTTCCTTGAGAAAAATCCTTGTGCTGGGTGCCCATAGGCCCCAGCAGCAGAAAAGTGTCACAGAAAATCATTCTGCTAAAAAATAAGCCCTTGTGAGAGCAAACTTACTTATAAAAACACGAGGTAAACAAACATAGAATAAAGCCAAAGTACAGAATGTCCATTTTTGTCAGATCTACAGTGCTGATTAGATTACCAAAAAAAAAAAAAAAAGCAAATACTTAATATGCTATACACAATAATGAAATAATTTTAGTTTTGCAAATGAATTAGTTACCTGCACAATCCCTGCAGCTGTTCAATGCCATTTCCAGTGCTGGTAAAATAACTCCCACATCACCAAAACATTTTAAAAGTCAGAAATCTTTTAAAAACTTTCAAAAGTTAATAGTTATGCAACTGATTGCCAAAAACATACACAGCCAATTTTTCTTTTTTCTGGTTACTTAATTTATCACCTATTCACTTCCCTTCTGGCTTCTGATTTGATTGAAATCATCATTATTGAGTGAGATACTGTCAATATGAGTACTAATCACTTAGGAAAAGACACTAATCAGATATCTGCTCGTTTATAAGAGAGTCTAAAATATATATTCTGTTCTAGCTCCTTAGGTGATGAAAAGAAGTGAAACAAGTAAGAAAAACAAGCCTGCACAGGACAGGGAGCAGCCAGAGCCCTCAGCCAGCACCCACTGGGTGGCACTGGGTCATGTTATGGGAAGTCACAGCATCATAGAATGTCCTGAGTTGGAATGGACCCCCAAGGACCATGGAGTCCAACTCCTGTCCCTGCACAGGACACCCCACAGGTCACACTGTGTGTCTGAGGACGTTGTCCAGTCTCTTCTTGAACGCTGTCAGGTTGGGGCCGTGACCCCTCCCTGGGGAGCCTGGTCCAGTGTCCACACCTCTGGGTGAAGAACCTTTTCCTCATGTCCCACTGACCCTCCC
>VWYH01002273.1:294213-319820 GCA_013399365.1 Pampusana beccarii
TGCTGGACTCTCCCCGGTAATTCCTTGTCCTTCTTAGCTGGGGAGCCCAAGTTTTCAGGGCAAGTTCTGCTTTTCACTCCCTTCCCCTCCACCTCAGCCTCAGGAGTCACTTACCTTCAGGTCAGGGATCCCGTACCCTTTCCTCAGTGTGATCTGGAAAAGCTCCAGGGAGCTGATGAAGGCTGCCAGCCTGGTCAGGCTCTGCTTCCCGCTTCCACCCACGCCAACCAGGAGAGCGTTCCCTCTGGGGGACTCCAGGATCCGGTTGATGCGGCAACTAAATTGAAGCATATAAAATCTGTCATTAATAAGAGTATTTTTCTTTTTCTCTTCCCACTGCTTTTCAATATACATTTTATTCACTAGGAAACTGTAGTCTGAATGGGATGAAAAATGTCAATCTAAGAGACATGTCAGCAATCAATCCCCATCTCTGCTGAGGCCCAAACAAAGGACGTAGCTGATTAAAAAAATAGTTTGGTGGCAATTCAGACGGTGTCCAATATTTTTCCATCTGCCAAGTCCTGCCGGATACAATTATTTTAAGGTGAAGGCCTGGATGTCTTTGCAGGGAGGACCAGGAAAAAAACACATTGCATCGACATGCAAATACTGAGAACAAAATTCAAGGCCCTGGTGCACCTCTCCAGTGAAGGTTCCTCTTCACAAAGCATTTTGGGTTCATGTTCAGGTGAAGGGTCCTGCTATGCATTAAAGCATATTCATATACGTCTGGAATAGCATAATACCTGTCTGGAAAATACAGTCCAACATTCTTATTTATCCAAGCCACCATTAAGAGTGAGATTTTGTCACACTTAAAATGAACTTGCTATTGTTTTTCAGGTCTGTTCACTTGTCCTCTCTGAGAGTTGTACAGTGAACTCTGCCCCCAATTTATTCTCTTTAAGCAATTGCTGACAACCCCACATATTAAAATCCCAAGTGAGGGAGGTTTAGAGGATCCTACCTGTAGAAACCTCACTGTCCTGTGTCTGAAATCCAAGCACCATTCCCCTCTTCACATCACTGCCTCTATTCAGCTCACTTAACTGAGGGTTTTCCTAGACTAATCTAATTAATTTTTCAAATAAGACTGCAAGAAATAACTGTACTGCTTTATTACCACTCAAGTGTCTTATGATCTATGTGCAGACTCCCACAGATTGTGAAATTAAACCCAGAAAAGCAATCCAGCTTGTGTGGAGAGCTGGAGTGTTCCCGCTTTTCATTCTCTAGCTGGCTGTCCCCAAAGCAAGGGCACGGTCCGTGCCCTCGCTGTGCTCTGCAGGGTGTGTGAGCTGGGAACGGGCACCACGAGCCCCGGACCAGGAGGTGACCGACCAGTTATCTCCCACCTCCCTACATACATTAAATCCTTAACTTTTCCTTTTTTTTTTTTTTTTTTCTCCCAACAGAAAATTCACAACAAATTCAAGCTGTCATTCATAAGCTGTTTGAGATGGAGTGATTTGTGTATTTCAGCAAAAGGCAATTTCCAAATGCAATGAATCAAAATCACCCAACTCCAGTGAAAATCATGCTGAATACTCAAACCTCCCCTTCCTGATTATTCACAATATTAACTGGAGGGATAGTGACAAGTTTTGTTACAAATCCCAATTTATGTAAAGTGCAAAATAAGCACAAGATTAAAATTACTGTCACCTTGCTGCAAGCAGAAACATCAATGGACATCAGGTTGCATACGACTCATTAATACAAAGAAGTAAATGCCCAAACTATAAAGAAAATCAGTTAAAACTATGATTCACAGGGCAGGTCCGTCTCCTGAAATGATTTGAGGCCAGGTCTGCATTTCAGTCTCCAGAAATGAGTCTGTCTCTGCTGGGATTCCCAACAAGCATTTAAATCATGTATGAAAGCTGGAGGTACGTGTCACAATCCGTACCACAGGCATGTAAACAGCTTCATAATTATCAACCGGAGGCTTGCTGTTTTCATATAGTCTCACATGTCCAGTTTCCACAGGGAATCCAGCTGGACCTCCAGGCATCTGAATGCAAGCAGGATTTCCAAAGGATCCAGGCAGTTTAAAAGCCTCAGTCCATTCAAACTAGTAACCTGAATGCACATAATCTCACATTATATACATTTGAAAATCCCACTGAGAACTGTGTAAACGTGGCTCTAACTCAGTTGTGAGAGCATTTAGGGACATCCCAGTATAACTAGTTCTGTCAAGTGAAGACAATAAAGCACTTGATCATCGTCATGTACAATAAATGTTTGTGCCATATGCAGAGCACCAAGGGCCAAAGATCTAACAGCAACCAAACTTCAAAATGACCAGCAGCATGCTGACCCTCCATCCGACAGCCCTGGGAATCCTCACAGTTTTGACAGATCCCCCCAAACAGCAGATGGAGAAGCAGGGCAGTAGTTGTGCGGGACACACCACGTGGGCAGACGAAGCTTCTGCACACCTCCAGCTCCTTCAGCTCTAATAGTGGATACCGACATTCTCCAGAAAACTCCATGGAAACAATCTGCACAGATAAATGCTACGATGAGAGCATAAAGCCAGAAAATTCCCTTACACATGGCACATGGCGTCCTCAAACAGCACCAGGCTCATGGCGGCGTTGACTTCGTTGTAGCTGTCCAAGGCTTCCACGAGGATCTTGTTCAGCTCCTCCCAGGTCGG
This sequence comes from Pampusana beccarii, assembly GCA_013399365.1. Classification (NCBI taxonomy): domain Eukaryota; kingdom Metazoa; phylum Chordata; class Aves; order Columbiformes; family Columbidae; genus Pampusana; species Pampusana beccarii. Next base: position 296,882 of record VWYH01002273.1, read on the forward strand.
AACTGGCCTGTAGCTGGGTTCACCAACGCCTTTAGCAAAATGGCAATAAATATTCATCCGCTTGGTCTGCTCTAAAGTTTCCCCAATGTCCTGCCAAATTAAAAAAAAAAAAAAAAATTAAAAAAAAGTATATAACAAGTAAAGGAAAAAACACTACAGCCCTATGTCATCTTTCCAAGTAGAGTGTTCCAAAAAATGCCTTTTTATGCCCATATAGCTTCACCTGCATGTTGAAAAAGGGGAAAGAGGGACAAAAGGGAAGGAGAGGGAAAGGAAAAAGCCCCAATACTGACTTTTTTTTGCTCTGCACTTTTTGTAAATCACAAGAACTCACCACCTTAAGAGAACGTGGGCAGAAGAAAAGCCCCGCAGCAACAGCCACAGCATGAGGCTGTTGCATGGACAACGATTAACACCCGGAGGAAAAAGCGCTGTTTGCGTTCCTGTGGTACTTACAGGACTCCTATGGCAGCAGTGCCAGGTGACACCAGGACTGAAGCAAAGCAGGTCTAGAGCTTTCATTTGGAAGATATTTTGGCAAAAAAGGAAAGCACTAGGGATTTGTGCCTGCATCTCACTTTGCTCCCACCAAGACTGGGGATCTGACTCTTCTGCTTTTGCCAAGAGACTTGAGACACTTAAATAAAATAATTTAATTAATTCACAGAGCCGAAATCTTCTCACCTCGGTACCCTTACATCATTCACCCAAATACCAACACTGGCAGCCCAGGAAGCAGTTGACAGAGATTTTCCTCCTGGGGTCCCATCAAGAGCATAGCCCTCCATGCAAGTGAGAGATGGGCAGGCCTTGGGTCAAATTTCTCTCGCCCAAGGAACCTTTTTCCAGTAAGCCAGTACGTTATTATCAGAGCTATGAACCTCAACACTTACGTCATAGAATTTCTTCACCATCTCCAGCTGCATTTTATCAAAGGCACCATAATCCTTTTCTTCAACCATCTTATCCCGGTACACTCGGTTTGACTCGTGCAGGTAGAGTTTCACCAGGTCTTGGGGGTGCTGCAGACATTCAGGGGTAGAGAACAGAAGGCCCTGTAGGGTGCAGAGACCATCAGTAAACCCCACGTTGACCTGAAGGGACTGATGTCACCCCCAGCATCCAGGTCGTCCCACTACAACGGGGCTGAATCACTCAAAATGCAGAGTTATCGTAACACCCTGCACTTGAACTTCTGAAGAAGACCCTGGAGAACGTGCCCTTCGTTACCTCCAATTTCCCAAAGCAATTTTATATGTTCTACTAATTTCAATAGCCCAAAGTGCATCCCCAGCACAGCCTGGTTGGGCTGGTGCTCCTGATCTCAGCAGCAAAGAGTGTGTAGGGTCAGACACCAGCCCAGACGTGTGGCTTTCTGCATCCCAACACCACACCACGGGTGCTTTGGCAAGAAGAAAAAATAGTATGGAAATCTTAGCAGTGATGATTTTTTTTCTTTTTAAAAATCAATTAATTTTAATTAGGTGCATTCTGCCTGCAGGAAATATTAGCTTCTGTCTGCTTATCACAGCATGTTTACCATGAACTCTATTAAAATGCATAAAAGAATTATATTTCAAAGAGGTGTCACCTATTACTAAGCCTATTAACAGCACCCAAGGTTTTCAATGGCATATATTAAATAGAGAGCTTTTATTCCTAACATCTAATTATTTACACATAAAACATAAAATGTATTAAAAGCAATGTAAAGCAGGCCTTCTCAGCTTGATGGCCCATGGCTCAAATCGTTTGGGTTTCACATTTGTCATTTAAGCTGCCAAGTTATTTTCTTTATTTCAGAGAAAAGATAGTGAGAAGAGCCGACAACTCGAAGAGAGAAAGGTGAAACCCATAAGGTACTAAGCTGGTTAAATAAAGCAACCAGAGAGCAACAGGGACACTCTAGATATGGAAGAAATTGTTGGCCCTGAGGGTGGTGAGAGCCTGGCCCAGGTTGGCCAGAGCGGTGGTGGATGAACCATCCCTGGAGACAAGACAAGAAAAATAAATAACTTTTTCTCTTTCTTCGCAGTCTAAATAACATTTAAAATAACACTAACTAGTGCAGCGTAGTGACCCCTTTCTAGCTGTCCTGCACTGCTGGATGAAGCACCTGCTCTCCTCCCTCCTGATGTTATTCTTGGGGAGCCTGGAGCTGCCTCAGCACTTTGAGGACAGCGGTGACATGAAAACAGTGACAAACACAACAACAGCATGTGGGCCACAAACTCAAGAGTCCTATTTAAAGTGCCCATTTTAAAATCTGCTCTGATATCAGCGAGGGTTGATGAGAGGCTCCAGTCACCCCCTTGGCACTGCATAGAATCACAGAATCATTTCAGTTGGAAGAGACCCTCAGGAGCATCAAGTCCAACCATACCCTAACTCTAGCACTAAACCATGTCTCTAAGAACCTTGTCTAAATGTCTTTTAAACCCCTCCAAGGGATGGTGACTCCACCACTGCCCTGGGCAGCCTGTTCCATAGCACTGTGGCTGCCACGTGTGATGGAGCAGCTCCTGGCGCCTGGATCTCTGTTAGGGAGAAAAATAGCGGAGATGGTAAGAGAAGGAGGGGGAAGCTCTGAAACCAGACTGGTTCAGGTAACCGCATGCCAGCCAAACCCAAGGTAAAGTCGTGCCAAACAACCGTGCCAGACCAAGGCACAAAACAAAGCTGTTGCTGACCCTGCGCCTGTGAACACGAAAATCCCTCCCCATGCAAAGGAGTGTGGAGTCCACTGGCAACCGAGCCCACATGGAGGAGCAAGGCACGCCGGAGCCCCCACTGTCATCTGGCTGTCAGGAGGAGAGAACCCGCTCTTCCCCAACGGCAACAGATCTTAATGTGACATGCTGCTCGAAAATCTTGTTGGAAATAGGAATAAAAAGCAAAATACAACCCTGCTGAGTCTATGATTATTATTTTACAGAGATGACAGATATAATTTAGAGCATAATACCATGGTAACCCTTTCAGATGGAAAGAAAGACAGCAACAGGGCTTTCTCTGGTGGGAGGCAGCAGGGAATGTATTTTAAAAAGCATAATCCACAACTCTGTCACTGCAGAGACCTGTCTTCTTTAATCAAGGGTAAATTGCCTGGAGCGTACCAATCAATTTAACTCTGCAGTGCATGGTGGGACCCAGAGGCATGAAAAGGTGCTGTAGAAATGCAAGACAAAGTAGTGTAGGACTTGAACCACAGACAGGACCCGCAACAGATGGAAAGAAACAGATAATACCTTCTGATAGGCCAAAGAATTACAAAGGACTGAAGGGTGACCTTGTCCCTGCAGCAGTAACATCAGTAACAGTAAATGTTATAGTCACAAGGACAAGGAGCCAGGGCTGCTGTTCCTGCAGACCTTGCCTAACCCTACTCCAGCCTCTTCTTGCCTGTCATCCCTGACTGTGGTTTCCAGCCCCTCCTCACATTTCCAGTGAAACGTGACAGCAAATTAAAGCTAGATTATTTAAACTAGATTTTACAGTACTTGCTGAGCCTTCTGTAGTCATTTAAAACCAGCCACGAACCCAGGGGGCTGAAGATGGTCATAGATTTTGAGACCGCTTGTTATTCTTTTTAAAAATCAGGAAGCAGCATCCCTCAGACCAGACCCTAGTGTTCCCAGGTCAGCAGTGACCCGAATGTGTTTGTGTACTCAGCAGAGGAACCGTGCCCGGTGCTGGCTTCCCCTCTTCGTCCCCCTTCTTCACCCACAGCCCTTCTGCCAGTCCCCACCTCCCTGGAGACTCGTGTTCCCCTTTGGGAGCCAGACCCCCCACAGCACACATTACCCTGGTGCCACATAGGACAGACCAGCTTATCTCTACTTGAGGGCCTGAACCAAAGTTTCACCCTTGGCCAGCTGATGCCAGACAAGCAGTGGCACTGAGTACAGTGCTGCAGCATTTAGTGTTGTCCAGCTGAAGGTGAAGTCCAGAGACAAAAATCAAGTGAGAACAGTGGATGAAAATCATCGCTCTGTAGGGATACATGGAATTTCCCACCACCTTCCCAAGACAACACAACTAGATGGTTCATCTCAGTGGAAACCTACTCTACAGCCAGTGCAGCCTGGAAAGCAACACAGCTCAAGCAGTTCAGACAGGAACCCGCACAGAGCAGGGACATACAACAGAAGAAGACACCTGTGTCCTTGAATGGCCACTGGAACTGGGGTGGGATGTCCTGACATGTTTCAAAAAGCATTAGACACCCACACTTGGGCAACAGAGTGAAACCACACCTGTGTCCCTGATGGGGAGCTTGACACCCTCCTGGCCTCCCCAGCCTCGGATGAACCTTGATATCCTCACATACCTGAATCTGAGCACCTTAAACTGGAGCCTAATCCCACCTTAGACCTGCAAAGCCTGACGTCTGACAACAGGATAGTCACCTTGGACTCCTTTCACCTCCCGTGAATGAGGTGCTTCAGAAACACAGTTCCTCTGAGCTCTTCTCCGTGTCTATCCATGAGGAAGAGCTGATGAACTACAGACAGAAATGCCTGTTTTTCTCTGCTGAGGGAGAAGACGTGACTTGCCAGGCAAAAGGGAATCCCACTGAAGATACTCAGAGATGATCATTCCAATCAGTCAGGACAAACATGAACAGTGCTTGACAAAGTCAATCCACTGCTGCCTGCCCAGCCTCCTACCCCTGGGTGTATAGGTTGCTCTTTTTCCCTTTGGTTTCATCAATACCTGACAAATCTCTCTGGCATTTTGCTGTCATTTGTAGTGAACAGCTTCTGGAGTCACCTTCAGCTGAACCTCGCTCCAAGCAACGCAGACATCAGCCTGACCAGCTGGGGCCAGGTGGCAATGGGTCTTAGGTTCAGAAAGAAAAACATGAGAGCCATAAGGACCCGTACGTGCTGAAAGGAATTATTGCTGTCTTGATTTGGGGCCGTTTTCATTGTTCTTTGCAACACTCACATGCATACAATGTCCAAATTCATTAGCTGCAGCAATTAAGATACAAGTTCTCGGAGTGTTTTGTAATGAGGCAATTAGCACAGGACTCCTTGTCATAAGAGCTGTCAGGCAGTTTTGACAAAGGGAATCAAGCTGGGCTTGTAAGGCTGGTAGGTGCAGTATTAATATCTAATATATTATGTATATAATAGTATGTATATAATAGTAAGATAATGACAGAGCCACTGGACAGACTGCAAATGGAGCCATTTTTAAGGACCTACGCAGAGCGAGCAGTTATCACAGCACAGCGGCAGCAAGTCCAGGGGCTGAGCTCTCCAAGCTGCAATTTGTAGGTGGTTTGTGCCTTTAACAGTTGTCATTGGCTGCCTGTATAACTACAGAACAGCCGGTAAAACAAAAATCTCCAAATACCCTTCACATATGCAGATATTGTGCACTGGGGGAGCTGGGAAGGTCCCTTCAACCCAAACTATTCTATGATTCTATGACTCTGTCTACAACTTCCTAACAGGGAGTTATAGAGAAGACAGCCAAATTCTTTTGGAGGTGCACGGCAAAAGGACAAGAGGCAACAAATTGCAGCAAGAGAAATTCCATGCTGTGTCATTTTTAGGTGGGAGTCTGCGTTTCGCTCACCAGGGCTAGAGGAACACAGGTCCACAGCCTCTTGTAGCATCGGGACAAGCTCCAAGTGCCACAGGACAGCAACTGCACTTACTTGGAAGATATTGGAGAAGTCTCTCAGGTTGAAAATGTAGTGGAACTTGATGGCTGTTGGAAGGAACGTAGCGGCTACTTTCTGGTGCAGTCCCAGGGCAAGGGCAACCAGCTGCTGAGCTGATTTTTGCACAGCCTCCGAGAAATTCCCACTTGTCAGGTGCTGCATTAAAATGGTGCTGTAGATCCTGGACAAGGCATCCTGCCCAGGGATGGACAGAGCGAAGACACAAAAGTGACGCTGAGGAAGAGAAAGGAAGACACGGAAAGGTCAGAGAGGTGGGAAACCACCCTTCAAGCAAAATGCCCTTGGGGATTTGCTGTGATTTGATAGAGTGCTGGATAATCTCACCTAGGCTCCCTTTCCCATGAAAGGCTGGACCAGATGATCTTTTGAGGTCCCTTCCAGCCTGCGTTGTTCTGATTCCCTGACTTGCAGTCCCCTTGAACAAGGTTATTTCCCTCTGCCAGTTTGCCAGCAGAGCTCAGGTGGGAAGCAACATCACTCTGCTCACTAAACAAGGGATTTTCAACTGCATCTCACCACTGCTACACTGGAAGCTCAGTCCATTGAAGAGCTGAAGGGCTCCGAAGGTCTCACCAACCTCTGATGAAGCCCAGTCACTGTCTCTATTAAGAACAGCCCCTGGAAGTTGCCATCTCCCAGAAGACCTCTTTATTAATTTGGAACTTGCAAAGTTGCCCATGCACAGCCATGGGACACCTCATTTTAACGCCACACCTTGCTGAAGAGGAGCCAGGGTCCAGGCTGACTCTGGTCATGAGGTTTCTCCATGATGAAATGAATCTTGCTCTGTGCTATCCAGTCTCCCCATCAGTTGGCAGCTCCCAAAATCAAACCCTAAGGTTTAAGATCTCCTCCCAAATCTGTACTTGTGTTACCAGCAGCACCTGAACTGTTTTTCGTTTGGTCTGGGGTTTTTTTGTTTGGTTAGTTTTCTGTGGGGTTTTGGTTGGTTGGTTGGTTTTGGTGTTCTTTGTTTTGTTGGTTTTGTTTGTTTGTTTTGAGGTTTGTTGGGGTTTTTGTGGTTTGGGTTTTTTTTAGTTTTGTTTGTTTTCTTTGTTTGGGTTTCTCCCCCACACCTCTTTTTAATGAGAATATACTAACAGCTGTATCGGACAATTTTAGAAACCAGAAGGCTTTAATGCACTATGCTTCAGAGCTAAATATGAGCTAAATGAAGGCAAAATCTGTCTGTATGAACCAGGAGGTTGTCCTGAAAGTAGGTGTTAAGCTGGCTGGCAACTTTTGACTTCTTCCTCTGACTGAGCTGCTGAATGTGAGGAAAAACAAACAAGGGAAAAAGGGACCCAGTTTGCTGCTTCATTATTAGGAATTACAGTCACTTGACAGACTCATGCCATTTGTACTGATAAAATGACAGCAGGATCTGCCAGTGGTTGTCCTCTAGCCTCATGTTAACATGATCCACCCCAAAATAAACCCAGCGATGCACCTGCGATTGTGCAGGGCTTTACCTGCAGCCGAGGGTTGATGGTGAAACTCCCCGCCGTTGGGTTCATGCACGACACGTACTGCACGTTCGTGATCTCCTTCAGCGACAGCTTGGTCCGGTCATACCTTTGGGCAAAACACAAGCAGCAGCACAGTGACCACGGCCGCTGCCTCTCGGTACATGTCCGTGGGCTGACAGAGGCTGCTCGCCTTCAAATTCGACATCTTGCCAAGGCCGGGCCCAGGCTCAGGTTGCCGGCCTATCTGTACACAGCCTGGCACATGCGAGTCCTGCTCCTGGTGGAAATCCTTCAGCTTCAACAATCTGTAGCTAATATTTCTATCAGTAACAAGCACTGAGCAAAGCCCTTGGGCCATACTCTTCACTTGCATGGAAATGGTAGAAAACAGCAGGAGTGTCCCTGGTTTGAACCCAGCCCGGGAAGGGGTGTGAGAGACTACAAGGGTAACTCTCAAACACTGCGGCAAACCCAGTCCCGCAACACCCAGCCATGGGAGATGGGCCATCGTGATCAGGTGAATGGTGATTTACACGTCAAGGCCGAGGTGACAGCCACAAACAAAGGCTGGATGGTACAGGCAGGGCCGTGTTGAAGGACACGCAGCTCTGTGTGCTGACAGGCCCGACACGGCACCGAGGCCCAGACTGAGAGACCCTTTGGGACTCTCCCATCTTCCACAAGCACCCCCCAGTGACACCTGCACAAAAGCCCAGGCAATCCCGAGGGCTACAAACCCTATAAAACCTGTGCCAGCATGGGCAGAGTGCCACCCTGGGGACCCCTCCGCCCACCGGGCTGGCCATGAAAACCGAACCAGACACCGCAGGGCACTGCACAGCACTGCACCCTGACTACAGACCCCAGCATCCCCGCACAGGAACCAGACCTGAGACTACAAACCTATCATGGAGCCGTAAGGGCAGTGAGATCTTTTTCTCTTCCTTCCCTTCCCTTCCCTTTCTCTCCCTTTCTTTCCTATATTCGTATTTCTTTGCCTTCCTTTCATGAGTAATATAGTAACACAAGGTTTAGAGCCCCACTTGTGCCACAAAACTCTTTTAAGTGAATCTTTTCGCTGCTAAACTGTTTATCAATTGAGCTTAAGTAACATAAATCCTTCTGTTGCTGAATCATTTGCCAATTGGGCCAAGCTGCAAAAAAATAAAGGTCTTTTGTTTGTGGACCTTCAGTATTGTATGTACTTTTTTCCAATCAAGGGGACTGACAAATCTCAGTCACCTTTCCCCCCAACCACAGTGCTGGGTGGGACGTGACAAGGGTCAGCAGGCTGCTGCTGCCGGGGGAAGGATGGGGAGGCCTGGGCTCCCTGGTTTAGGAAGAACAAGGAATTACTGGAGAGAGTCCAGTGGAGAGACACAAAGATGCTGAGGGGTCAGAGGATGGACCAGACTCTGTTCAGTGGGGCCCAATGCCAGGGTGAGGGGCAACGGGCACAGACTGAAACACAGGAGGGTCCATCTGGACATGAGGAGAAACTTCTGTGCTGGGAGGTGCCAGAGCCTGGCCCAGGCTGCCCAGAGCGGGTGTGGAGTCTCCTTCTCTGAGACATTCAAACCCGCCTGGACCGACCTGTGTGATCTGCTCTGTGACCCTGCGTGAGCAGGGGGGTTGGACTGGGGGATCTCCAGAGGTCCCTTCAGCCCCAACCAGGCTGGGATTCTGCGAGTCTGCTGGGGGAGCCAGGGCTGCAGCTGGGGCAGCCCAAGTGCAGCAGTGAGCTCTGCCCATCTCACCCCTCAATGTCCCTGAGCCAGCTGCAGCCTTGCTGGGCTGCGAGAGGGAGCACCGGGTATGCAATGGAAGGAGCAAGACTGATATTGCAACTGTGGGTCTGAGGCCTAACACCAGCGGGTGGGGGCTGACGGGACATGCGGCTATCAGACCTTGAATGTAAAACAAAGCCTCTTTGCACTGATCTCGGAATGTAAAACGATTCCAACGGTTGAAAGCCAGACAGCCAAGAAACCACACCGTCAATGGAAATAAATAAATAATGGGAGGGGGTTATTAGAATTGGAGTAGTGAGATAGGTAAACTGAGGCTTGGCAGCCAGGAAGTGTCAGGTAGCCTGTAAACCCTGCCGTACACAACCAATGGGGAATGGGAGAGGGAATTTACAGCTGGGATTAGTGGGGGATATAAGCAGTGGCTTTTTGCCCTGTTCCGTGTGCCTACCTTTAGGTCGAACACCCAACCTTGCAAAATCATTAATAAAGTACACTTTGCTGAGAGATCCTGCCTGAGCCTATTACACTGGCAAGATAATAATTTCCTACATGCAATACCCCAGTGGGCACTGCTGAGGGCATGGGCAGAAAGCCTGGCTGCGCCTGGGAGGAGACCCATGGCATGCTGCATTCCCCCCACCACGTCTCAGTGCATCCCCTGTGCCTCGCTGCACCCCCCCTGTGCCTCGCTGCACCCCCCCTGTGCCTCCAACGCTCCCTCGCAGCCAGCAGAGCCCTCTATCTGCCTGACTTTCCTGACACCCACAGCCCAAGATTTCTGCCTCCGCTCCACTGTCTCCGTTCTTGGGAAGCTTTTGGCCGAGCTCAGGCATGCACGCAGCTGAGGAGACTGGAAATTGCAATAAGTCCCTGCCTGTATTCCCTGTGGAGAGAGATGCAAATATTCATATCCCACACAGAGCTGCTGGCTACAGTGTAAAACATACCAATCTCCTTCCAAAACAGTCACTGTTTTTTCTTCAAATTACCTCTGCCTAGATAATGCTCATTCGCTGCTGCCTGACAGGTGCTCACAGCCAGGACAGGTCACCCCAGCTGAGCCCAAATCCACGGCCTTCCTCTGCTCTTTGTTTGCTGGGGACAGGGGAAACCTTGAGGGTGCACAGCTCTCGGTTCACCCAGAGCCTCCCAACCAGCTCCAGCCCAGCAGTATGCAATGGGAAGAGAAACCCACGCTTTGAGATCCTTTCAAACCCGCTCCCCAGTGCTGGAGCTGAACAAAAAAGTCTCAGATAGCCAAGCCCGAGCAGCCTCCTACCAGTGGCCATAGTCCAGGTGCTGCCGGATCAGCGTATGGGGCTGCACTGTCCCGTAAGCGTCCACCTCAGGCATGTTGAGATCATCAATGAAGTACACGAGCTTCTTGGTACCCGGAGGGCCGTAATTCCTGCCAGCCTTTTTCTCCAGAGGCTTCTCAAGCACACCTGTAGGGAGGCAGAGGCGCAATGCTCATCTACTAGGAAAGCAATTGCTGCAAAATAAAAATGATTTCTCAGCCCAGCTCGATGCTGTGCTGTGTGTAGCTACAGCAGCCCCTCGAGGAGCCGAGCTGTCCCCAGCTGTGGCTGTATGAGCAGCGGCTGAGGGAGCTGGGGGGTTCAGCTGGAGAACAGGAGCTGAGGGGAGACCTTCTGATCTCTGAACTGCCTGAAAGGAGCTTGGAGCCAGGGGGGTCGGGCTCTGCTCCCCAGGAACAAGCACCAGGAGCAGAGGAAACGGCCTCAAGTTGCACCAGGGGAGGTTGAGGTTGGATCTGGGAACAATTTCTTCCCCAAAGGGCTGTGGGGCATTGGAACAGGCTGCCCAGGGCAGTGGGGGAGTCACCATCCCTGGAGGGGTTGGACAGACGGAGATGAGGTTCTCAGGACATGGGGNTGCAGGAACCCTCGCCAGCTCTTTGGTCTGACTTAAACCAGAAAGCTCTCAACTCCTCCTTTCAAACAAAAATACAACAAACTTAGCCTGCTACGAAACATGCCTACTTCAGAGCAAACAAAGGCTTTTCATTCAAGATAAAGCCTTTTGAATCCCTTCTGCATAATTTTTTTAAACAAAATTTTGCTTGCTGAGGTTATTGTGACAGAGCAGTAAGCATCCTCTGCTGCCCGCCCCGGTGATACAGCAACTGCAGCGTGAACAGGGCAGCAGGCACTGGGCACTGTGATGGAACAAGGGAGGTGCTGCAGGCACAGAAGCCCATGAGCAAAGCTGGTTTTGTGAATATAAGTGCATCTTTTACCCTGTTAGACAAAAGAAATAGGTGATTTCAGGGCCAAATTCCTGGACATCTTCAGAATAATCAAAATAATAACTTTTATTTAAATGCATCAAATACCCACAAGTTCCCTGATCTTCACGCCAGCATTACCCAACCCTCCAGATAACGTGACAAGATTTAATTTCAACACGAGCTGTCAAATTACCACCTAGTTTTAAGTAGGGTCACGCACGAGCAATGGAGAGCACAGAGAGAAGTTTCGCATTTCAAAGCCTTGGAAGATTTTAATTTGTTTTAGCAGAAGACTGGGGTCATATGTTGCTCTAGATCATAAAATGTGGGGAATATTTATAACGCTGGGCTGATATTTAATAAAAATCACCCCACGTTGCTGCACATCATGTTCTATAGGTTATTGATCCCTTTGATTGCAGCCAAGGCAACCTTTACTGTCTCAGTAAGTGGAAAAGCAAACAGAAGCAACTCTCCTCTGCCCAGACCTCGGGTGGGTTTTCTGCCCTGTGCTTACTCGGAGAATTTGTTTCATTACCAGTTTTGGGTTGGCAACAGACCTATAAGGTGCTGTAAAGCAGCACACGGTAAGTAGCAATTTTTGTAATTAGGGAAGACTGGCAAATGTAAATGGGACTGGGAATTTTTTATAAAAATGTACACTTAAGCCATCTATGATCATGTGCAAAAGTTATTAAGGAAGATTTATATTCTGTTTGTTTGTTTGTTTCAGACCACAAATCTTTTAAGACACTGGGTTTTTTCCTGCTTGGGTGCATTGCAGACAGCTTGCCTTTCTCACTACTCAAAATTCAGCTGATTTCTTGTTATAGACAGTTGCTGCACAACGGAATGAATTGTGCTAAGAAAAATGATGAATCTTTCCTCAGCGGAGTCTCTCTCCCCCTTCAATAAAACCACAATATTTGAAATTTCTGGTAGCAAGTTAAATTAAGTGTTTCAAATAAGCATTTAATTTAAATTTAATTAGTCTCTAATTAACATATAAAATCAGCCCTTTTTGAGGTTAAACAAGTATGCAAGAGATTCATCACACTGAAATGCAATTACTGGGGATCAAGTGACATGTTCGTGAAAGTGGCATTTTAATTCAAAGCCGTATCTCACAATAATAATAAGGAGGCCGTGTCTCTGTGTCAGAGATCCTGACACATACTCAAACTTGCACCGCCAAGAAATAGTCTGGACCCCTCTTACCTTCTGGTTGGTGAGCAAGGGAGAGGGAAAAAAAAAAAAAAACAAAACAACAACAACAACAAAAAAATCCCAAAAAACCACATCATTTATTGCAATTTCTCTGAATGACAGAAGCCAGGGCTCCATCTGATGAAGGGGCAGAGGTCCAAGAGGGCACGAAGCAGAGAGAGCAGCAGAGCGAGGTCCAGGGCAACGGGCTGAGAGAGCAGCAAATGTCACAGAATGTGGTATTTAGCCACAATGAACTATAGAAAAACCCCAAATTGGCCCCAGGCTCGGGCAGAGAGTGTCAGGCTCCTTTTAACCTCTGTGCATATGGCACTTCTGGAAGCCACAGGATGCAGGGATGCTTTGAACCACATACCTCTGCTTTCCCTAAGGGCTGCACCTTATACATTTCTGCACCAACAGGCACCTTGTCTAAGAAACTACTGGTTTTCAGGTTAGGATCTTTTTTAAGTAAAAAAAAAAAATAAAAAAAAAAAATCCAAAATTGTTTTGTATCTGTGTTTTACAAATTTAAAGATGTGCCTTGCTGGGGAAAAGAATAAAGCAGCCAACTGACAAACTACACAAAAAGGGACAAATTAACTCTAAAAGATGTGCATCAGGGACCCAGGCCAAGCAGTATAAATCACGCTTCCCAAGGCAAATCTCACCACCACATCTTCATCCACACACAGGACAACTTGCTCCTCTCTGCAGGGGAAGAAAGTCGCTGACTCAGCCCATAGCTCACGGCCAGGGACGCGGTGCCAGGTCTGCCCATACAAATAACACCTGCACACACTCACCCATCCAGCTGGGGACAAATGGCTGCACATCCACAGAATCTGAAGGGACCTCTGTAGATCCCCCAGTCCAACCCCCCTGCTCACACAGGGTCACCAGAGCAGATCACACAGGTCGGTCCAGGCGGGTTTGAATGTCTCAGAGAAGGAGACTCCACACCCGCTCTGGGCAGCCTGGGCCAGGCNATTTAGCAGCTCAAGGGGATTTTGCAGAGACCCCACACAGGGAAAAAAGCAAAGGGGCACCTGAGAGGGAGGAGAGAGGCTGCAGCCACCACACACTCAGGGCTGCAAGACTGGCCAAAATGTGAGATTTTACCCATTTTTTGCTCGAAGGCCTTGTAACCCAAATAATTTACACTTACACTGTGGCAGAGGCACATGTACCATCCCACACGGGCAGGACAGCCTGGGGCACTGGGCACCAGCAAGACCCAAAACACTTCAAACCTGCCCTGGAAAGCTGCCGTGACCCCACGAGACGGCCCCGGGTGACACAGCGCGGGCTGAGCCTGTGCTGTCACCTCTGCAAGCGGATCAGTCCCACAGGGCAATTTTAAACTCTGACACCTCCCTTAAGATGTCTGCGGTGTTGGGAGCCCAGCAAAGCACAGATGGGGGCTCAGATGCTCACGGCCCTCTTTCTCTTAATCTGCGAAGAGACTACACAGCAGAACTGACCTTATCTTGGTCTCAAACTTCATCTTTTACTGACGTACCAAAATCCTCATCAAAGATAATCTTATGGGCTTCCCCAGGCCAGCAATTCCCTGGGGCTCCGAGCCTCCCGGGGTCAGCAGCCGTGTCCCCTGGGGAGGTGGGATGTGGGACCCGCTCCGTGGGAGCACACGGGGCTGCGGCAGGACATGGGGGACAGCCCAGGAACCGGCAGCACCTGCACATCCCCATTAGCACCGTCCTCACTGCTAATTGGGATGCAATTCCCGTCATTGCACTCTGAGGACAGTTTGGATCTCAGCCAAGCAACCCATCCTATTCAGCACGGGCTTAAATTCAAGCGTATTACAGACACACCTCAAGTCAAGTACGAGCTGTGTGCCGCACAGAACAGCAGTAGATTTAAACATTTGCTTTACACAGCCCTGAAACAGAGTTGTGGTGTTCAGAACGCAACCTCTCATGCTGGGAAATGCCATTTCCCATAAAACCAGGGTTCTGCGGACCCATGAGTTTCACAGTGGGATTTAAGAGTCAGTGGGTGTCAGTACAGTGCCCACAGTGCACACCCTGCTCCAAACCATGACGGACACCCCGGGAATTTGGTGACCTGCCAGGCAGAAGTCCTGTGTCTCAGCCATTGCCTTACCTTGCAGCATGGCAGAGGTGGTGTAGTAGTTAAACGGGACCTTCTTCACCACATATGCATCTGTATCCAGCGAGGAGAGCTTGTCCCCCACTAGCACAGACTTCCCCGTGCCGGCGTTGCCCACCAGCATCACCGGGCGCCGGCGCTCCAGGAGCCTGTCCATGAAGTACCGCACACGGACCGTCTCGGTGGTGGGCACCAGGCAAGCCTGAGAGGGGCAAAACAAGCAGGTGAGTGTCCCCATCTCTGCCACAACCCCGCTGCCATGTCCTGAGGAGACGGCAAGCTGGGAGAGCCGGGAATGAGTGCGGTGACCTGAGTTTCTAGATTGCGCTAGGAAGGGAACAATAGGCTGCTACCAACCATTAAAGTCAAACTATCTGTACAGATGAAACAATGACAGCTGGATGCTGGGAGCAGCATCTGGATCTCCCCGCAAACACACATTTTCCTAAAATGGTAACAATTTTTACAAGTCATCTGCTCACTGTGGCACCTCTAAAAGGGAAGAAAAGCATAGCTGGCAAACACAATCCACTACCTGCAGCAGCTCTCATTTTTTGTCCAAATCATATAAACAACCCTATTTTCAGCTATGCAGAATGATGACATGGTGTCTCAGGGACTTTGTCACTACATTGTCCCACATCCTGCTTCTCTCTGCAGGCCAAACGCGGCTCCATCCCGCACCCTGGGCACACCAGCCCTGGGTCACAGGGTGTCTCTGAGCCTGCGCCTCACATACATCGCTCAGCTCTGGAAGATGGATGGAGGATGTGTCTTCACAGTCAAAGCACAGTAAAGAAAGATGGGTAATTGAATTGTACTTCATAAAGAATGCCATCCTTATTATGAAGTGCTTGACCTCGAATAAGACTTCACTGAAATGCCTGCGTACAGTCACTAAAATGCATGTGTTCCTCCAAGACAAAACACATGCAAGGTTCACATACCTGTAAGGGCATTTCTGGATCAAATTCGAACTGAGGAATAAGTTTAGACCAAGGCTCAAACTTCTTTGTTTCTGGATCAATGTAAAAGTCAAAGACTGTGCCCTGAGAGGGAAACTTGATAGTCTTGAATTCTGCCACCCACCACTTGCTGAACTCCACTCTGTAGTCCACAAGCTGCAAGACAAAAAGTGGAGAAAATATGCTAATCTGGATAAATTAATTAGTAATGGAGAATGTTATCTATCCCAGTCCACCAGAGTGGGATTAGTCCTTAAAATATATTCCACAGCATAAAGATCTTATCATTTTTCCTGCTATTAAGCCTAATTTTTCATTTTCTTCATTTCTGCTCATCAGTCCTATTTATTCATCTAAATAATTCATCCTCTGTGTTGATCACTCTTGGTATGTCTGAGATTAGATAGATGGATCAATTTGAAAAAGAAAAATACGTGCCTATGACTAAACAGACCGCTTGATTGATTCTTGGTGCCTACTTCTTCCAACAGACAAGGACACAACATCCGTCTACATCTGTGCTCATGGTTAGTCAAAGCATGCATACCAAAGCCTTTCCTCATCAATCACATCACTCTATTCATAGTTGGTTGTTGTCTTCTGGCCTCTTTTCAAGCCACAATGTTTCAGAGAAGCAGGACTGCAGACACCAGTGTACCAAAGCAGCAGAGAGGGTCTGTGCCCCTTTGGCCGTTCCGTGTTTCTACACTGCCACATTCCCCTCAAAGCACTCATTTTCTTGCCTTTCCCCATTATATCTTTCTACACGTGGAGATTTTGGAGCATCTGAATTTTTTCAAGAGCTGGGGTGAGAGTTTTGCTTTAGATGCTGGGTCAGGACTTGCAAAATGTACCTAGTCCCCTCCCCTGCCCTAGGTCTTCTGTATGACATTGGGCCAGTCATTCCACCCAAACACCTTCCCATGCGGACAATGGGAACTGGGGAGAAGTGGGTGGGGGAAGGAGAGGAAAAGTGCTGTGAGAAAGATGTCTGCGAAATACCGGACGCATCATTTAGCCAGTTTTAGCAGCACAGTTTGTTCCTGGGGTGTCTGCGGGTCTCTCCTCCCCACAGCCATACAGTGTGGGGCCACCAACACATTGTCCATAGACTGCTCAGCCTCCATCAGGAAACCTGGGTTTGTTGCTGAACTGAGCCAAGTGTCCTCCGTAAAGTCTCCTGAGCCACAATCCCTCAAGAGACCAGAGGATTTGAAAAACACATTGTTAGTATCCATGATTTTGCAGACTCATGCTATTCGGAGAGGCAGAACCACTGTAATTCTCCATTCTCCTGTTGTTATAACTCCTCGGCACCGGCAGCAGAGTAGCCTGCAGTGGAGAGAGATGTGCGTGGCTGCTAAAAGCTTTCCCACAAGGGTGCCCTTACCGGCACAGCCAAACTGCCTGCAACTGCGCTGTGCCGCACTGCCCGCCCTCCCTGACCCAGCGGTTAAATGGAGCCGCACCAGCCCCAGCTCTATTGCCAGAACGGTGTGGAACTCAAGCTGCTTCCTTAATAAAAACCCCATATGGATTACCGCTAATTTCAGAGCCAGGAAATGGCAAATCTATCATTTGTTTTTATACAGGGGCCCCGCTACCCACCAACAAGCACCGAGTAGTGGGAAGCCTCCCAGACTGTTTCTCCTGACATTTCGGCAGCGAAAGGTCAGCGCGAAGGGCACCTTCAGTGGAAAGCAATAAACAGATTTTATATTGGCTCATTTTTCATCAGGCTCCCCCTCGCTCGGACTGCTGTATCCTCGCACTCTCAGCTCTGACATTTACAGAGCATCATGGGCAGCAGCACACGGTCAGGCTCCCGGTGGAGCCTCCCGGAGGGACGCTGTGTCTGCAGCTGCTCCTGCAGCCCGGCCAGAGCCACCACCCACGGTAGGTCTAGCGTTAAGGTACACGGAAAACACACAAAGAGACCCCACTGAGCACTTGAGCAGCCTTTGAGAACAGCAGTGCCTCCACCTGAGCTGGGGAGGGATCTCTGGTGTTACATCCATGGAGAGACCTCCCACATACTCCAGATGACACAGAGCTTGACACAAGCCCACTGGAGATCAGACATGGATCTCCAAGCCCTTGACAGCCATGCAGTGTGGGTAGACCAACACATCAGGACTACACACTTTAGACCTGAGGGTAAGGTGTCCTCTGACTAGGACATGGAACCATCCAAGAGTAGGTGTGCCCCTGTGGCCAAGAAGGTCGATGGCACCTGGGATGCATGAGGAAGAGTGTGACCAGCAGGTCAAGGGAGGTTGTTCCTCCCCCTCTGCTCTGCCCTGGGGAGGCCCCATCTGAGTTGTGTGCCCAGTTGTGGGCTCCCCAGTTTAAGAAGGACAAGGAATTACTGGAGAGAGTCCAGCGGTGGGCTATGAAGATGCTGAGGAGTCTGGAGTATCTTTCTTGTGAGGAGAGACTGAGAGAGCTCGGGCTGTTCAGCTGGAGAAGAGAAGCTGAGAGGGATCTGATCAATGGGATCAATATCTCAGGGTGGGTGTCAGAGGATGGACCAGACTCTGTTCAGTGGGGCCCAACGCCAGGGTGAGGGGCAACGGGCACAGACTGAAACACAGGAGGGTCCATGTGAACATGAGGAGAAACTTCTGTGCTGGGAGGTGCCAGAGCCTGGCCCAGGCTGCCCAGAGCGGGTGTGGAGTCTCCTTCTCCGAGACATTCAAACCCGCCTGGACCGACCTGTGTGATCTGCTCTGTGACCCTGCGTGAGCAGGGGGGTTGGACTGGGGGATCTCCAGAGGTCCCTTCAGCCCCCACCAGGCTGGGATTCTGCAAAGAGAGATTGGGCAGAACCAGAGCAAACAGCTCCAGCGGGCTCTGCACTACTCATAGTGGTCCTTATGCCACTTGCTGAAAACCCGGTACTCAAAATCTGGCCTTCAGGTGCTACATGTGCTCTTAGACCCTGCTACAAGTGCCTCACATTTATCCTGCCTGCCTCTGAACCAGTCACATTGAAAATCTCCAGTTTGTACAGATGTCAGTCTGCAAACAGTAACACCAATAGAGGGTGGAAAGACGTCCTGCAAGCACAAGTACGAAACCATGGAACAGAGCTCAGGGCGGCCTCAACATCAGCAGCACTGGCAGCTGGGCTCTGACACACAGCCTGCTGTCTTCTTGTCCATTATCACTGTTAAGAGCTGGAAGCTGTAAAACAGCAGCAGCTTCTCCAAGTACTTGGAAATCAAGAGACAGCCCTGCTGTGTCGAGCTGAGCAAAGAGGCCAGGAAATGAGGCAGAACCGGCCATGGGGTGAAAAGAAATGCTCATTTTTCTTCTCCTGTGCAAAGACATCTGGGACAGACAGAGCACAGGGAGGCCCAGAGGCAGCAGAACAACCCTGCTTCCCCAGGTGAACCTGGAGAAGATCCTTCCCGAGATCCCTGTTGTTCACGTGCTACAGCTCCCACCAAAGCAGCTGTGTTTCAGCTGGAAATGTCTGTGCTTCTCCCATGTTTTAAGGACCAGCACCTGAAATGGGGCTGAAAATGTGCAGTAGCAAATGGTGACCTTGAGAAAACTCAGTTTTACAATGATATCACCAGGCAAGAGATCACACCCACCTTGTCTAATACAAGCTGATGGATTCAGAGGCTGACAGCTGCAATTAGTCCACAGGACAGATGTACTGTGGGAAGCGGCACGGAGAGCAGTGCCCTGCCTTCCTCTGCCTCTCGGACATGAATGTACTCTGAATGTCAGAGACAGCACCAGGGATCCACAACCTGATTAATCCTCCCGGCCAGAGAAGATCTGGGTCTCTAGATTGTGCCCTCCAGCACTACAGCCTTGGCTGTGGACGTCCATCCACCAACAGCTTCACTAAGCCCAGCAGCTCATGCCAGACACCACCCAGCACCTGGCTGCCCAGCCTACAGCCACCAACCTCAACCTTGTCAACATGCTCCCAGGAACGAGTATTTCAAAGAGCAAAGCCGCCGTCTACTTCCACTGAAGTGGATCACATAATCCCCAAAGTCCATCCTGCCCTGCTGACCAACCCTCTTTCTTATGTACTTCTATTAGAACTTGAGGACAGCCAGTTCTTGACATCCCCCCGTGTTTAATAAAAGCCAGTGCGACAAAGCACTGGCTGGTTTGTGTTATGCAGCATGTCTACCTGTGCAGTCAGAAGGCTGAAAGGCTGCTCCACTGATACATCCATCTGATAAATCAGTCTTAATTTGATCACGTTATGCACATCCACACGCTTCTATAAGTTAACCTCATGTTTCTCCCCAGTGAAACGCATCTGCATAACCAAACATCCCTCCACCTTTATCACTTGACCCTTCAGCCATTCTCCTGTGGTGTTACACCCTGGATAACGAGGCCTTTCGCAAAAGGAATTGTTGTGTTCAGGTTTCTAGTTTATTATAACCTATATGAGAGCCCCAGGAAAACAGCATTACTGATACAGCATTATGTTTTGGAAAGTATGAAAAAAACAAACCAAACCAAAACCACACAAACAAACCGTGTGAAAGATGCTGAAGAGGCATCTTCCACCTTACCTGATCTCGAAACATCGATCCGCCAAAGGCCCAGACGGCAGCAAAGACAAAGTAAAGTTCATAAAGCTCCTTGGGACAGTCGGGAGGTGTGTTCTCCTCTGCCAGGAGACATTCAAGGAGGTAGCACAACATCTGAACCATACTCTGTTCAGGAATGGGAATAATCTTCTTAAATCTAGGGGATGGAAATTGAAAGCATAGAAAATATAATTGGGTCCAGCAACATAGTCCCTCACAACCCAGGAAGACAAGACTAGAAATGCTCTTTCAGAACATTGGTGTTCTACTTGTCAGTAGTGCATGTCTTATTCCCAGGTACAATAAAGAGAACACTCATTCTCACACTCGGACCTGCTGGCACTGGCACATATACAAGTAATAACAATAATCAGAAGTTTCAAGCATTTTAAAACTTTGATCCTCTTGAAAGAAGCAGAATGGAAGACTTGCTAAAGGCAATGATTTCCTGTGAGCACGATGAGTTCAAAAGCGGTCAAATAGAGGAGTAATAAAATAAACCCTTTCATCTTGCCATTTTACATTCATTTAAGCTACACTTACAGAATTCCAAACTAATGTTGTAGCTGCACTGAAGTCCTCCATAAAGTAATTATAGCTATTTGAAAGGTTGGTTCTACAATTTCTGAATTAAGCAAGCTACCAAAATACTCAGCTCAAGGTTGCCTGCAGCTAATCCCATGGATTTCTGAGACAATGTTCAGCAAATAGAATGGGAAACGTCCGATGGACTTTGCTGCCAACAGCTAAAACCAACTTGGTCCCACAGAGAGAAGCTCCCTAGTACAATGTTTAACTCCTGCTTCCAGAGACCGTGGCTTTAATGAATGCAGACCCTTTTGACACATCCCCATTTTGGTTGACAACTCCCATGCTCACTGATCTTTTTTTTTTTTTAAAGGAAAGTGCAACTATAGGAAGCAAGTAGAGGATGGGAGATGCTCCCTTAAGTTTTTTGGGACTCTACTTTGGCCAGTCCTCACCACAGTACAAGTAAGAAAATGATCTCACATGATGATAAGCAAGAACCACATGACTTCCCTGTGGACACTGCTTTAAAGCCAAATCAAGCCAAGAAGCAGCAGGACCCTTCCAAATACCCAAGTTCTTCATGTTCATTGGATTGATGCCTAACCATGAAACATGCCCTGGCTGGATGCCCACACAGATTGACCTCATTTTGTTCAAATCCATCAGGAAAGAAATTCAAGAGAGAACTGTCTGTAAAGCAATCCCACCTTCTCCCACAAACACCATCTTCCTTCTCATCGCTGAGGGGCAGGAAAAGAAGTGGGGAAAGGAAAAAAAGAGCATGTGCTCTCTCTGCTTTCTGTGCAGCATACTGAAAACTTCCCTTCAGCAGTGGGGTGAAACCTGCTCTACTGAAAAATAACTTGTGGAGTGGGCTCAGGTCTAGCCTGACACATCAGGAGGCTGAAAAACTTTCTCTTTGGGATCTCCTGGAATTATTTTCCAAGAGACAGAGAGTTGATACAGGAAATATAGGAAAAATCAAATCAAAATCAGATTAAAACCAGATCTGACCAACCTAGTACAGGCAGGAGTGCCACTTTGCCCACCTCGCCCTGTTGTTTCTCTGAGTTTAAGCCAATGATGCTCAGGGCTTCCAAGGGCAAGTAGGACCATGTGCAGCACAACCCGGCACAGCACAGCTGGGCTGGACAGTGGCAGGTGTCCCCACACCCTCACCAGTGGTGATACAATCACTCGTCAGATGGTACCTTGTTCTGAGGGTGTCCAGACAAATGGGCAGGTACTTATCAAACAAAATGGTCAGGTTGGCCCTTTCGGACTGGATCTCTCGCCTGTCGATCCAGCTGCTCACTGGAGGATTCCAGCCCAGATCCGATGGGTTGATGTACAGGATCCCTTTAGGCCCAGGGTAAGAGAGAACATATAGTAAGGCCACAACAGAAACTGTCCCTTTCTTCCAGCAGAATTTACCAGGTACTTTCACACAACTAAAACCAAAATATGTCGGGACACCCCACTACCTGCCTCCTTTTCCTGCCCCACTGCAGAGTAGAAACATGAACAGTGAAGACACTTAACCCTAGAAACCAGGGCACTTTTCATGACCCTGCCCTAAATTCAGAACATTGTCTTGCCTGAGTTGCTTCATTGCTCTGGGCCCCATTTCCCCATGTGTAAAACTAGGGGACACCTTCATTCCCTTCTCCCGTACTTCATGCACTTCTCCAGAAGATCAAGAACTCTTTGGGATAGATAGTCCCCTCCTCCTCATGAAGTCCATCCAAAGGGTTCTGCACAACAGGTGCACTCAGCAACGCTGAAACCATGATCACCCACCAACAGTCAGAGTGCTCCGGGTATTAAATCCCCAGGTTGATAACAATTCCACATGTGCATTTGGGGTCAGGATCCTCAGTTTGTCTGTCAAGAACCTGCCCTGTCCACCCATGGCCGCTGCGATCCCAGGTTGTGTACTTGCAACAGGAACCAAATCGGCCAACAGAAGACCGGTTAATGGCACTAGATCCTACTGGGTCCACGGCAAATCCCAGTGTGAAGCTGAGGCCCGGACTCACCCGCTCTGGACACGGTTGCTGGGGTGGCTGTGCGCAGGTGGCTGATCTCAAAGACCAGCCGCATCGTTGGGTTCAGAGGGATTCTCTCATTGCTTGCCAGGGTCAGTACCTGCATTGGGCAGACAGACAGACAGAATGACATCTTCCCCAGGAATAGGAATGAAAAGCTTTCAGCACTTTGCACTAAAAAGCTTGGTTGCTGCTAGCATAGTTCCTTGAGGGAAAGAAGCTGATTTCTAGTAGGTAGTAGAACTGTCTTCTGTGACTCAAAAGGAACAGCACTCCCTTAGAGTGGGGGAAAAAGGCGTAGGATTATGACCCC
>VWYH01002274.1:0-36651 GCA_013399365.1 Pampusana beccarii
ATGAGATCCAGCAGTGCTCCTTTCCTAGCTGGCTCAACCAGCATTTGCATCAGGAAGTTCTTCTCATCAATGCACTGGAGGAACCTCCTGGACTGTGGATGGCTGGCTGAGTAGTCCTTCCAGCAAACATCAGGGAAGTTAAAATCCCCCGTGATAACCAGGGCCTGTAACTGAGAGTCTGCTCTCAGCAGCCTGTAGAACGCCATGTCAACTTCCTCATCCTGATCTGGTGGCCTGTAATAGACACCTACAACAGTATCTCCCATGCCAGCCTGCCCCTTAATTCTCATCCACAGACTCTCAACTCACTCCTTATCCCTCCCTGGACAGTACTCAATACATTGTAGTTGCTCTCTCATGTAAAGAGCAACTCCACCACCTTGCCTTGCTGGCCTGTCTTTCCTGAGGAGGACATAGCCATCCATGATCACATTCCAGTCACGTGAGCTGTCCCACCATGTCTCTGTAATTGCTGCCAGATCATAATCTCCTGACCAAACACAGGTTTCTAACTCCTCCTGCATATTCCCCATGCTGTGTGCATTGGTGTACAGGAATTTCAGGGAGCGATCTGAGCACATCAGTTTCACCCTAGGGGGATGGGAGGCCTCCTGGTCTTCATCAATTCTGGAGTGCTGGCCCACTGGTGCAAGCCCAGCTACAACCCCATCACCCTTAGACTCTAATGTAAAGCTCTCCAAACGAGCCCTGCTAATTCCTGTCCCAGCATCCTTTTGCCCCTGTGTGATAAACCTTTCCTATGTATTACTGTCCAGACCGGTGTCTTATAAAACCAGCTGTTATCAAAGAATCCAAAGCCCTCGCTGTAGCACCAGTCTTGTAGTGAAGCATTTATGGACTGGATCATTCTATTGTGTCTCATGTCATCACCCAAAAATGGAAGGAGGGAAGAGAAAATCACTTGCACCTCAGACTTTTTCAGCAACCATCCCAAGGTCCTGAAGTCTTTCTTCATTCCCCTCAGACTATGGGATGCAGCTTCTTCCCCACCTGTCTGGAAGACCAGCAGTGGGTAGCAGTCTGTTGAGTGCACCAGGCTGGGGAGTGCCCTGGTGATGTGTCTGATCTGGGCTCCGGGTAGACTACAAACTTCCCTATGATGGGGGTCAACTCTGCGTATCGGGCCCTCTGTCCCTCTCAGAAGGGAATCCCCTACTACAATTACCCTTCTTTCTTTCTTATCAGAGGCAGTCTTCAGGTGTGGAGTCAACCGCCTCTTCTTATGCAACCTTGTAGGTGGGCCTTGCACCACATCCTCACCTACCTCTCCTTCCGGATCCAGGGCCTCAAACCTATTACAGAGGGGCAAGAAGGGGAAGAAAAGCAGGTAAGGAGGGGGGTTGCCTGTGATGCTGAATTGGGACTTGTTTCCAACCCTCCTTGTCTTTTTGGTCCCCTACCCCTGCCCGACAGCGACAGGGCAACGGCTGTCACACGTCTCCCCACTCTGCCTGACAGGGTGGGTGGTCCATCACCTTTTGGTGGGGTATCACCCCGGGGCATCTCACCGGGGCCTTTCTGACTGGCACTCCAGGGAGTTATTTCACCACTCAGTCTCCTTCTCACGCTCTCTGATGGTCCTCAGTCTCTTGACCTCCTCCTTAAGTTTCACCACCATGCTGAGCAGATCTCACACCTGCTCACACCTCACACAGGTAGAATGCTGCCTCCCTGCCCTGGCAGCAGCAGGCTCTGGCATTCCCTGTGGCCAGAGACCTGAACAGCCATGGTTTGGGGCAGGGCCTCTGTCTGGGTTGCCACTGTATTTTGGGGCAAGCACTCTGTCTGGAGAAGACCGTGGTAAGCTGCAGTCTGGGAGACTGCCAATAGGAGAGATGGTCTACCGAGCAAGGAGGGACAACCTCTGCACCCTGCTGCACGAACTACCGCACCCGCAGCTGCAGCACGGTGTGGGTGGGACTCACTCGCTTCACATGCTGTTCTCATCTCCCAGTGCCTGGACATGTCGCTGCTCTCCCTGAGGCTTTTTCAAAGCTAGGGGCGGGGGTGTGATCGCCATTGTTGTGGCAACACCCATGCCACATCAAGCGCTCTCACAAGAGCTGCCAGGTCCTGAAACCCCCCTGTACCTCCAGAATTGTCGCCACAGCTCCAGCTGTGCCGGCTCTGATCATGCGACCTCAGGGACTGTGGTTATGCAAACTGGTTACATTTTTCACTGTCACTTGTGTCAAGCTATTTTAAAGGCCTCAGTAGGAGAGAAGTGTTATGCTGTGAACCTTTCTGTGGTTCATTTCATCAGCAGCAGTATACACACAGTGACACAGTAAATTACTTGCTGAAGAGAGGCACTAATTCACTCATGTTTACTGACTTTGTACTGCCTTCCGTCTTCTACCATTCCATTCACAGAATCACAGAATCACAGAATGTTAGGGATTGGAAGGGACCTCACAAGATCACCTAGTCCAATCCCCCTGCCAGAGCAGGAACACCTAGATGAGGTTACACAGGAAGGCATCCAGACGGGTTTTGAATGTCTCCAGAGAAGGAGACTCCACAACCTCCCTGGGCAGCCTGTTCCAGTGTTCTGTCACCCTCACTGTGAAGAAGTTTCTTCNCGCTGGACTCTTTCCGGTAGTTTCCTATCCTTCTTGAACTGAGGGGCCCAGAACTGGACACAATATTCCAGATCCGGTCTCACCAGGGCCCTCCAATATCTCCTTTTTTCCCTGTGCTGTTTAAGTAAAAATGTAACTATAATAGTTTGAGTGGGGGTAATATGCATAAAAGTTAGTTAGTTCTGGGGTCCATTCATGAAGACAGAGAGAGTCAACTTCCATTTTTTTCCCCAGTTTCAATGCTATGTATATTAGGAGAAGTCACAATATATAGCACTACAATCATCACAGTTCTTTTCATTTTCAGAAAAGTCAACGTGCAGAAGGGTGTTTCTCATTTAAAACTGGCTTGATTTAGGAATTGTTTTGACTCTTGTATTTGAACTACACTGATATGAAGAAACTATAAACTGAAATTAGCCTTTAAGTTCCTAGGTTTGAATTATATTAAATTAACTGTGATAATCACCCCCGAAAAGCAAATGGAAAACTCAAAATATTATTTCAAGTACCTTCAAGTATGTTGGACATTCAATGATTTTCCTTTCTTACTTTCTTCCCCACACCTTAGATGAGGACTCCAGGTGTTGAACATTTTATATCTTTGCCAGGGTATCACTTGATGGGCTGTCAGGGTCCTATTTCCTTTCAATATATTTAGAATACCATTTTTGATATCTGATGCTAGGTCACCAACTGTAGAACAGAAGAGTGCCATGTGATGCTGCAGGGAATCTGAATGAGTAGTCCTTGAACAGTCACGTTTCCATGCAAATGTCTAGATATGGTTATTAAACTGCAGTCCATTTTTTTTGTGGTAATCCAACATATTGCCATCTGTCTTCATAAACAGATTGGAGTGGAATGAATTAGCTGTGTGACATTTGAGCATGATAGGTTTTCTTCACAAATATTCTTCAAGAAGCCTGTAGCTAAGTTTAAAACAACAACAGAAGAGCCATATGGCTCTCCTATTAAATCATCAATGGCTTTTAAAAGGAATTGTGACTTGCTGGAACATAGCTGACGGAATGTTTTTATGATTTGCAATCACTCTAGTAGATTTTAAAGCAAATCATATTCAGATTTATGGCTTTTCTGTCATGTTTCTAATATATCGCTGTTCACTGAGAGAAGATTTAGAGTATGCAAAGAGAAACAGTTTGTGTGAAACAAATTTCTTTCATCTTTATGAAAAAGAGTATACTGATAATATTCACAAAGATATTAAACTTTTTAAAACCATTGAATTTAATTATATTGTGTTAGAACGTACTGTGACACAAACTGAATTCTACATCTCTTTCTTGTTAGCCACAGATATATGTGGCTGTATTTCCCATTCTCTCAAAGAAGCACAATCTTTCCAAGCCAAGAAAACAAAACCCTTTCTGTGCTCATGACTGGATATAAACAAATTCCCAGAAAACACAAGTTGCAGTTAGTACGATAGCAAATGGAGATTCAGTATCATTAGTACGATAGTATGGAGATTAGTTAGTTAGTACGATAGTACGATTAGTACGTTAGTACGATAGCATGGAGATTCAGTATCATTATCAGACTTCTAATGCTTGTCACTTTAGCAAGCCAACCTCTCTGCCATCCTTTCTCCTATTCTGTCCTTCCCTCTCCACCCCACATCCCAGCAGCAACTTTGAAAGATGCATTGTGTCTAGTTTATTATGTTTAGCTGAAACTTTCCTCAACAGTTCAAGAGAACCATTAAACAGGGCCGTTATTTTCCATGCATTTTGATATCAAGCGTAAAGTTTCATTTCTGGAGTTTGAAATTTTCACAGAGCTGATCCAAACTCTGAACAGACCGAGTATCTCCCAATCTTGTTTCGAATCCTTGCTCAGATTCTGCACTCCGTCTCTCGTCTGTTCCTTCATGAACTATAACACTGTGGGCGGACAGGCTTCTTTGCAGTTCCTGCCGTCTGGAGCAAAATTCTCCTGCCTCTCTGCTGCATTTTGTCAGTGGTGCCTCCACTTAAGAAATAAAAAAACACCCGAACTTTTTCTAAATACATTTATTGTTCCTTCTGTTGCCAGAATGTCTTTATTTTTCTTAGCAGTTATTTTTGTCTATTACTTTTGATATCATAATAGTTTATTGAAAGCTATAAAATATCTTGCTGGATATTTTCTGCGTATAATTCACTAGGAATAGGACTGGATTGTGTACAAATCATGTCATACATTGCTTATTCTTATGCTTTGTGTGATATCTAGTTCTCAACTAAGTAATCTTCTGATGGCTACTTTGTGATCCCTACATATGATTATCTGTTACTCTGTAATTATTTTTTCTATTTCTTCTGTTTGCCACTCTGTAATCTGTGCATTTATTTCAGAATGTTATGACTGAAGGAACAAACCGACTGCAACTGTTTGTGCTTCTCTCGTCTTTAATATCCCGTATTGGTAGTTGCAGGTCTGGTTGTAAAGGTTTTCAGTAAAAGCTCATTAAGATCTTACTAAGCTTGATATTGTGTTCCATAATTTCTTGAAGTAGATTAGTCATCTTACATTCATTAGATATTTTGCTTAAAAGATCTGGGCCAAATTCTAATAGTGTGACACTTGCAACTTATAATGCTATAAAAATCTGGATAATTACATTAATACTTCTACTGCTAGATTTCAATTTTCTTAGATTGTCCCTCAAGCCACTCATGATCACAAACAGTTGGGTAACTGGGCTGTTTCTCAGAAACTGGCAGCTTCCAGTTGGAACAAAGTACTCTTACCTTATTAGAGCACTCTGAATGGAAACACATATACAACACTGCTCAACCCCAAAATGATTAAGTTAAGAAAACCAGAAACAGTGCTTGTTGGAGCTATACACAGTGATTCAGTAAAACTGTTTACATACATAAATGTTTTTTCTTAGAATTTAATTTTTATTTTGCATGGACAGACTATTTTCTGAGCTCATGTGCAAAAGATTATGTATGGAAATTTTATTTCCACTGGCTTTAGACTACATGTGTTTTATATTTAGATAAGATGTGTATGTTCCAAGTTCCTCTAAATTTGAACAAGAACCAATAACTTCCTCGGTTTACAGCTCTAATTCTGAATATTTAATATACAAACACAATCCTTGAGGCCCTTTGTTTAAGTCAAACATCATTACACAGTGCCCTCCACTAATAGCTGTCTAATCCAGTCATCTGGAAAGGTGCCGTGTATTCCCTCTTATGGTTCTCTGAGTCAGCAGTAGTCAGGGTGCTTTCAATAACAGTTAACAATGCCAAGCATCTTTCAGAAGACATTGTAACATGGTGAAGGTTCACGCTGTTAGATGACTAATAGCTGCATGTTCATATGCAAAATACTCTCTTTAGCAGTTTGAAGAGAACCTTAAGAAAACCCACTAGCTACTGTTTTGTAAGGAAACGTAAGAAGGTGTTCAAGTATGACAACTCTACTTAAACTTTTTTACATGTAGTGCTGTTACAGTTCACCTGATTTCCCTCTGTTTCAAACAAAAGAGAGGAATTGCTGTATTTTTCCATAACAGCTGAAGAACAGTTAACTTAGATAATTTCAAAAGAAATCTTTTTGTGAGTTTAGAAACTGGAATGGAAACTGATTTCCATTAACAACAGGCATAAGTATCATCTAACCTCCCTCTGAGCCCTTCTTTCTCTGTTCCACACATGCATAACACAGTTTTCTTGGACAAACTCATTTTCAATAGCTTATGCCAACAAAATCCAAGAGCTTAGAGATTTGATTCTTCTGTTTCAAAATTAAATATCCCCTGTTGGAGGTCTCAAATCAGTAAGCTTTTTTTTTTTTTTTNCCCACAAAGATCTGAAAGCACATTTTGTTGGTATTGCAAAAAAATCTTTGTTTAATGGAAGACTTCTATTTCTCTGTTACTCCCTGAAATGTATTCAGCTGACAGCAAAATTGTTGCGTGTTTCAGGCAGCAAAATGTAATTATTTGCAGGTGAGGAGCTACTCCGGGTTACTCACTATGGTCTAGTTTACAGTTTAGCTGTGATGAACTCTGTGGGGATGTGATTTAAGAAAGATTACGGCATACAGCATGGAAAGCCTTACAGGAAGAGAAGCATGGGGATGAGGACAGCAGTGTCCTCTGTGCTTTAATCATGGCAGAGGTATGCTCACAGTTGAGGAGATCACCCCTTTGGTATGCTGATCGAAGTTCATGTCTTAAGTATTTTTTTTAAAAATGAAAAATCCACGTAGTTTTAATTAAAGGAATATCCTCTGAGCCATGACTAGTAAGGACACTGGTAAGCGCTATACATGCCGTTACTCTATTTTGACTCGTGTTAAATCATAGAGATATTTTATTTAATGATTGTTGTAAAATGGTTATGCTTAGGTGACCTATTTTAGATTTGATTTGTAGGAGAGACTGCTCTGTATTTTAAATCCCTATAGAATTTGGTTGCATTGTTAACAGAGGACTGTGTCTTAAAAAAATAACACTAAATTAATGAAGTGTTCATCTTACCTGTTTACTGTCAGGCAATTAACTACTGATGTCTTTACATTCTGCTGATACTCATAATGGTAGGTGAACAAACAAAAGTAAAAAGACTGTTATGCAAATTGTTGTCAGAAAGAAAATTCACACACACGAGGTGTTTCCTAAAGTCCAGCCTCGCTGCCTTGGAAAGCAATGCTGAACCTCCACTGTCCGCAGTACCGTGGGCTTGCACATCATCTTCCTCACAGTGTCATTTGGAAAGTCCATTCTAATCAGAGTGCTTTTGTGCTGGCAGCAGTACAGGCCCACAGGAAGAGAAATATGCATATGTGTATGTATATGTGTACCTATACAGAACTCGAGGTTATACACAAAAAAGCTTGCTACAGGATTCCAGTATGTACCAGTTCATTGAAAAGGGGTGTTGTGCTTCATAGTGCATGCAGTTCTTAAGGTTTAGCCAAGCATGGAATAAATCGTTATCCATTTATGTAGATAGTGGGGTGCATTCGGGTCAGGCCCAGGAGTGATTAACATCTTTTGAGTGTCTTAATTTACTGGGAAGAAGGGCTAAGGCCTTTCCTTCTTGGGTAAACAAATAATAAATTAGCACAGGGATAATTTTTCATCTAAATGTTCCCGAACATTGGTCATTACTACAAAAAAATTACACATACTCCTGGCCTGGTTTTCCTTCTGCAAGTACAGCCCTGGCCTGTAAGTTTAGTGAAAACCAGCTAAGAATCTCTGAAACACCTGTCAGTTTCATATGACATAAAAGGAAAGTCTGAGACAACCAGATCAGGTAATTTCACTTTCTGCTCACACATTTTAGGAACATTGCAAACGTATCGTCTGGTTTGGGTATTTAAACTTATGGTTTATAATAATAGCATCTTGAGGACAAGTAAACCTGCATCATTCCCTTTCACAAGCTGGCCATCCCCTTTTCAGTGCTCTCAGGGACCTTTGCAGGCATTAGCTGCCATTACAGTTTAGGGGATACTGATATAGGAGTCAGTGATGAAGAAGCATTTGCCAGTCACACTACCTGCTATGTAGAAGTAAGGTTATGGGAGACATGTGATACTATATAATTCCAAACAGATGCTAACCTATCAATTTTTTTAAAAAACTGAGCTCTACAGCCTTGTTTGGGAAATTTCCCCAGGTCATCACTATACTTATGTTCTTAACACCTAACCTGATCCTTAACCCCTAACCTAAATCTTTCTGAAATTTAAAATCATTATTTCTTATCATATCCACCATAAGGCAGGGAGAACAATCTCTTCCTGCTTCTCCTTAGGTTAAAGAACTGCAGTTTATTAAATACTTCTTTATACAATATGTTTTCAATATCTCTGATAATTCTTTCCACACTTCAAGAAGCCTTTCTCAATCAGCCAATTTTCCTTTAAGTGCTTAAATCTGGGCACAGCACACTAATCATGCTTTACCAGCACTGAGTAAAGCATTTGCTCACTCCTTTCCCCGCTCCCACGGGGTGGGGAGAAGAATCAGTAAAAAGAATGACAAAACTCGTGGGCTGGGATAAAAACAGTTTAGGATAAAAACTGTTACATAAAAACTGTTAGATAAAAACAGCAAAGGAAAATACAAACAACAACAACAAAAGAATATAAAAAATTGAGAGATACACAATGTAATTGCTCACCACCTGGAAAACTGATACCCAGCCTGCTCCCAAGAAACAATTCCCTCCTTCGGCCAGCTCCCCCAGTCATATACTGAGCATGACATCGTATGGTATCTAATATCCCTTTGGCTAGCTTGGGTCAGCTGTACTCTCCGTGTCCTCCCCTAGCTTCCTGTGAAAATTAACTCTATCCCAGACAAACATGGGACAGGTCAAGACAGAAAAAAGCCTCGTACCCTGTCTTACAGGTGGGGAGCAGAGACCCACAGAGATCAGCAATGTGGCCTGGGTCACCAAATGCTGGTGACCCAGGCCACCCAAGACAGAAAAAAGCCTTGTACCCTGTCTTACAGGTGGGGAGCAGAGACCCACAGAGATCAGCAATGTGGCCTGGGTCACCAAATGCTGGTGACCCAGGCCACCCAAGACAGAAAAAAGCCTTGTACCCTGTCTTACAGGTGGGGAGCAGAGACCCACAGAGATCAGCAATGTGGCCTGGGTAAAGCACAAAGGAAATTTTTGTAAAAATCAGGAAATTAACACAAGCCTTTGAGTTCCAATTAAATGGTTAAATCACAGGCAATTATTTTTTCTCGAAGATTAAGCAGTAAATAAAGGCTGAAAGATATCATAAAAGTAAATGTTTAAAAAGGTAATTCTTGATATTAAAACTGAGTTGACTGGAACATGAGTCTCACGTCTGTGATAACCTTTGTCAACCCACAGCTGGGACTTATTCTTCACTGGATTAAAAAAATACTTTCTGACCTTCTTTATGAAAATGAAATTGTAAAAGGGAATACTGTATGTCTATCACACTTCACAGTTTCATGGTTAGGGTACTGACCTAAGATGTCAGATTTAACTCTCTGCCTGAGTATTTTAATTCTGGAAAATTTCAGATTAAGCAGGGCAAGGATTTGCCCTCAGATCTACCATGTCACAGGCCAGCTATAAAGAAAGTCCCCTCAAAAAACATTTAACTTGAAGGAATGCTTAAGGAAACAGCGTATTTCATCAAAATTTACTTCACAATCAGCCAAAATTGTGAACAGAAACTGTAACAGTATGTTAAATGACAAGGCTGATATCTGGAGGGATGGAATCCATGGAGGTACATTGACTGATCTATGAATAAGTACAGGATAAAAAAACCCAAACTGTTTATGTGGAAGTAAGCACTCCTTTATTGTTCATTTGCCTTTCCTCTACTGGTGTCTGCATCACTTTACAGAGAAGTTAAGGGAATACTGCTACATGGTATCTGGCTAAAACAGGTCTCATTTTAAGGTCTTTCTTTTTTTCAGGTATGGGATGGAGCAAAACATGGACTGGCTGATGCTCATAATTCATATCTCTCTTTCAAAAGATTTCAAATACCTCCAAAAAGGGAGACTCCACTACCTGTCTGGGCAGCCTGTGCCAGCATTTGGTGACCCTGATAGTGTCTGCCGATGATCAGATGGAGCCTTTTCTGTTTGTGCAGTTCATGCCCATTGCATCTTATCCTGTCACTAGGCACCACTGAAACAACCTGAAGTCAACTCCTCTATGCCCTCCTTTTAGGTATTTGCACACACTGATGAGGTCTCCTGTAAACCTTCTCCAGGCTGAAGTGTTCTATCTCTCTCAACCTTTCCCCATAGGAGATATGTTCCAATTCCTTTGTGGTCCTTCACTGGACTCTCCAATATGTCCATGTCTCTCTTGCACTGGGGAGCCCAGAGCTGGACACAGCACTCTCATCATTTTAATGCAGTAATTCCAAACATCTTTCTATGTTACAGGGGCTTATATTCAACAGAGTATATGAAATGAAACAATGTTCGAAATTTCTGTGTCACCAAAGTTCTATATTACCACCACCGTTTTTTTTCCTTATGTGTGGGGCAAAACCAGTATTGTATTGTTTATCTTTGTCCACTTGAAATAAAGGTTTTGATTCAATCAGGAAAGGAAACTAGGAACCCTATTATGTGCAGAGGAGGCAAAAACTTCCATAAATGCCTCTATGACAACACGGCATTTAACTTAATGGGAACAGATTTAGGCCAAAGGAGAAACATGTGAATGTCTATCATGGCATAATAAAAATTGAACATATACAGTGATAACAGAAGGCTATGGACAGATAACTTTTTCCTTCTTTCACAAAAGAAAAAAAAAAAAAAAAAGAGAAGGAGGAAAGCATTGCCTAGAACTGAAATACTCAACTTCAAGTTTTTGGTGGTGTTGGTTTTTCTGTCTGTTTGTTTGGTTTTTGTTTGTTTGCTTTTTGTTTGGTTGGGGTTTTTTATTGTTGTTGTGGGTTTTTTGTTGTGTTTTTTAAAAAAAATTTTTTTAGAGTCCTTATAATAGCGTGAGTCTTTTGAGTGAAATTAGGAGAGTTACAGTTAAGGAAAATAAACTTGCTGAAAGCACTACCAATAGAGAAGACAGATTATGTCATAAATTTACTTCTCATTCCTATTACCTTAGGAAATTAGATAAGAATGTCTGATCTTTTTAACCAAGATGGAAATAGTACAGAGATATTCAGCATTCAATTTGTTGATAGCCTAGAAAAAAGAAGAAATTTGTCTTCCATTTACCAAGTGTTCTTAGATACTTGCCTTTGTCCAGCAAGTGTTACAAGATACAACTTACTTTTTCCTTTAAAAAGGAATATATATAGTGACTAGGAGAACTGTAAACAAAAAGAACAATCCTTCCCATCTATTCCAACCATCTGGCTCATTTTCTGACAACCTGTAGCTGTAAAAGGAGACTGAGGAACTTATAAAACAACAAGGGAAGCACAGAATAGTCTTTCTCCTCATATACCCTTTTCTTCTATGGCAGTCACTGTCAAGCCAGTGACTCTTGAGCAGGCATCCAGATGATGGTGTTTAATGGAGCTTTCCTGCATAAATCTGTCTAATCTGTTCCTGAACCCATTTACACTACTGACCTCCACAACACTCTACAGCACCAAGTCCTGTAACTTATGCATTAAATAAAAAAATATTTCCTCTGAATGTTTTAAAGTCCACAATTGATTTGGTGACCCTTAACTTTTGTATTATTAATAAAAGAATAATCAATAATCACTTCATTTTGTTTCTCCAAACTATTCAAGATTTTACAGATCCCTCTCATGCATCTTGTTGCCTGCTATCCAGGTTGAAGTCTCCTAGCCCAACGTGTCTCTTCACACAGATGCTGTTCCATGCTGTGTCCATGTACTGCTGATCTGGTTTTTGTTTGTTTGTTTGTTTGATTGATTGATTGTTTGATTGATTGATTGATTGATTGACTGGTTTTTGTTTGGTTTGTTTGATTGTGGTTTTGTTGTGTTTAGTTGGTTGGTTGGTGGTTATTGTTGTTGTATACTTCGTAGTTTTCTCATAGCTTTCTGACTGTGAAATGAGGGTTACCAGAGTGACACCAAGTATTCGGGATGTAGACACGTCTTGTATTTATAGTAGCATAGTGATATTTTCCTCTTTTTTATCTGTTCTTTTCCTAATAATTCCTATTTTATTTCTTGACTGCTGCTTGGCAATGGGCAGAACACTTCCAGAGAAATGTCCCCAGAGACAGAACATGATTTTCCAGAATGGTAATAGCTAATTTAGGAGGAACAAGACCAGGCAGCAAATGCTGAAGCTGGGGCTCTTTGAACACTGGTAGGTGACAGTCTTTCATGACTAGTAGTAGCCCAGCATGATAAGGAGTATAATGAATGGATTTGAGGCATAATTAAGAAATAGAGTTGCTTTTTAGTTCTATACAGCAATACACAACACTTCCCTTGTCACATTTCATCATGGAAGCTGTAAGTCAGACTATCTTTTCTTTTTCTTATAAGTCACAGCTTTATCTCCCATCACACAGGAAGGGCTGTATTTAATTCCTGTGATGTGTTGTAGTGCTTAGTGAATTGGGAGACACAGCCCAGCCAGGGAGATTAGCCTGTAGGAGATGATGGGAATATTAGGCTCTGAGAATTACATTGTGTCTTTGGCTAGATCTCTAAACTACAACACAGAAATGATTTTAAATTCCAGGTTTGCTTGCTTGCTGTGTGACATCTTGGGAAAGTCACATCACTCTGCTATGCCTAAAAGGCAGTGAGAATACAGCGGTAATTTTAAAGAATCAGATCAGAGGAGCCACTGACTGCTGCTTTTATAATTCTGTCTTTTAATGTATCACGGAAAATTAACATACTGCTATTAGCTCAAAATCTTAAACAGCATTGAACTAGGAGACAGATTGTTTGGGGCTGTTACATATTAAGAAAGAGAGAACTAGACTGTCCAACCTGCCTACAGATTTGTACAGGACAAGTGTGACTATGTATTATTCTTGCTGACTTCTGTGTTCACTGCTGCAGATTAGCACCTGTTTTGCTTCTTGCATGTGTTAGGTGTATATTTAGAAGGACCATTTTCCCCCATACTTTATCCTGAATTTTTGTTTTCCTATCATACATGTCCTTAAATATTAGTAAATTAAATTCTCATTAGCACTCGGGTGGATTCTGACACACATAAATTTGCTGACATACTAGAACTCAAAATGGGCAAAGCCCCAGGTTTTGATACCAACATAATAAAATACTTTGGAATTTGGAAAAGTATTCTGTATTCAGAGCAGCAACAGCAACAACATTACACTTTCCTGATTTTTTTTTTCAGTTTCAGAAGATGGAGATTGTTTCCTCCCTGTATTATACACACCAAGTGCAACAAAGGTACTACTTTTCTCCTTTTTTTTGAGAATAAAATGAGAATATTTCTGAGAGTAAGAAGGTTTTCAAACCACACACAAGTAAGGCTTATGTATTGTTTTAGACACGTGGGAAGGAACTGGTTGTGTTTAGCATTACCTCTGCCTTCTTTGGGACCTGCAGAAAGTTCTCTGTATGGGGGAGAAATGTTTCAAATTTATCAGCTGGAGGCAAGAGGAAAGTACACACACATCCATCTCCAGCAGAATCTTACATTGTCCTGCAACATGTCAGGGAAGAGATCGTTCCTTCGCACCCTAGGTTACTAATTTAGTCAAGAGAGTGTAATGTAAAGGAAGCCTTTGTACGTTCTAGGCAATTGTACTGAGATGTTGATTCCTGAAATATCTTATTTCTATGATGTCTGCCAGCTGCTCACCCCCAGCAGAAAGAAATCTGGATTAAGTTAGGACCTAAAAATTGATCCCACAATGCAAATGCTGAGAACATTGTCATGAATATAAAGGCATTGGAACCAGGCTTGTGGGGAGCAGAGGGAAGTGGAGGGGAGGGCCAGGGATGAAAAGGGAGAGGAGAGGAGAGGAGAGGAGAGGAGAGGAGAGGAGAGGAGAGGAGTCTGTTTGTACCTACCTCTGCCTATATTGGTGCCAAAAGATTTTTCTCTCTAGGTTTTTTCACATGGCAAAATGTTTACTGAAAGTTTGGTACAGCTCCTACAGGGGCCTTGGATTCTTGACATCTCTTCAACTTTACCTTCACTGAAAGTTATTTTTTCTCATCCAGTTAATAGTCCATTCACTATAAGATTTCTTGATCCATTACATAGTTTTTATACTTCTCCTACTGGATTACTGTCTGTTCCCTTCTAGTTCTGAACTCAGTAGAGGTGTTGAATTGACTAGCTGGAGACAGCTTGTAAACAGAAGTTGTAACATGCATCCCAGTGCTTTCTGAAGTACAGAAAAACTAATTTTGTGAGACAAGCACTTGTCTTGATTCACAAGAGTAATTTTCAAACCTTAACATGGTAGCCTTTCTTCATATCCTGAAATGTACATCATTAAAACATTCAGGCATATAAATGGAATTGATGAGTTCAGTTCATTACGAGATCTTGACTGAAGCTACTCCCAAGGATGATAAAGCACTTTGGAATCATATTGGGTTTGGCGTGACTGGCTCCCAAGACTATATTGATGGATATTGTGACTGCTATGGAGAGTCAATGGACACGTGAATGCACCATCCCTTCGATGGCCTGTGGATTTCTGATAACCTGAACAGATCCCTTTCAGGTTACTGTTCACACCATTTCCTATGAAGAGGAAAATGTTCACTAATATAATTTATTTCTCCACGGGTTAATATAAGGCAGGGATCATGTGTCTGGCTCTCATCAAATTCCAAAGAAATAATGCAAGCCAACACTGAAGTATATTCCTGTTATCTTCATGCATAGTGCTAAGAATTTTTTTTTTCCAGTTTTCTTTTCCCCTTATTGAAATACTTGCTCTTCTCACATGGAGAACATGGAGAAAGTACTGAAGCTGGTAAGAGAGGCAAAGCAATTTAGTGAGTTCATGGAAGGTGAAAGAGCTGAAATTACAGATGCTTGACTTAGTGCACTGCCTGCATTCTCTGAAGTTCCCAAAACTGCACTCAGCATGGAGGTTAGTGATATTTTAATGGCCCCTTTCCTCTAAGCATATGGAAAAGTTTTTGTGCATCAGGCAGCTCAGAAAAGGGGATTTGGCTTTTCAGTAGTCACCAAACTTCATCCCTGAGTAAAAGATAAGTGTTTCTAGAGTTGGAAATGAGTAGGGACTGCAAGGACTTAATCCAATTTGTTAGACGAAGTAGATTTTAAGCTCTGTTGAGACAGAGTTCTAGCTTTCTCCTGATTAATGAAAGTAGAGAATTATTTTTCAAAGAAATCTCCAGGCTTCCATCTGGTCTGGCTGTTTTTTTCCCTTTACAGTCTGCCTTCCAATTGTGTTTTGTTTTTGTTTTTGTTTTATTTTAAAGTGAATTGTGGATGGAAATAACATTTTGGTGACACTAGGATCCTCCCTGTGCCAAGGAAATGAGGAGGATAACAGTAATCTAAAAAGGAAAGAAAACAAAAATAATATCCTTCTCCCTACCATCTACACCATTTTCTTAAAATTCTTTATTTCTTGCAAGACTGTGGGACTCCTACTGCACTGGCAAGTTCTCCTTCATCTGTAGGTCCTCCAAATAGTAGCTGGTGGAAAAATGACACACGAAAGACCATATGCCTTCTACAAGCTTGAAACGATGTTTAGCTCTATCAACACTAGTCAAAGCTCTTAATCATCTTGCTCAATGCAGAAGCTGTGGTATCACTAATGTTCCATCAGCATCTTAGGGGAACATTCAGAGTAAGTAACATCACTGGGTGCAACATTTCCCCCGTTAACTACGGATGTGCACTGTATGAAGCAGTTCTCACAAGCAGATTTTCCTTGCAGAAAGCATTGTTAAGGGTTCAGAAATACATTACTTGCAAGAAGTGTCTCAGAAGGATGAACTACATAGATCTAAGGCATCAAAAAATCTTATTGTGCCTATTACCACCTAGCGATTGCATTTCTTTGAGCATCATACTTGTTTTTTGTAGCAGGCACACCTAAAGTGTAAACATATGGCTAAGTCGGTTGCTTCTACAGACCCCTATGTGAAGTTTCTGCTGTACTTTATACAAGCTGTCTCTAGCCTTCTGGGATACAACAATTGCTTTTGGTCTGGATTATGCTTTTCCTAAGACACATTTTCTTGCAGGTGCAAGTCTCAAGTTAGCATGATCTACATGACTGTCAGTTGCTGATAGAACAGTAGAAACTACTTGGAAGTTTGACCAGGGTTCTCTGAGCTATAATACTGGGCCAGGCAGCTGCCTGCGTTGTTTTTACTGTCTCTCACAATCTCTGAGATCATGCCAACAAAACTGCTACAGACGTGGGTTTAGGGTAAGCCTCAACCATTTGGATAGCTATGAAATATATAGAAAAAAAATAGAGAGAAAGAAAAGAGGTAAGTATAATTATTTAAAAATAAAAGAAAAATAGGAAAACCCTAAGTGCTGAGACTCTCACCTGGCTTACCTGTCATCCAGACTAAACTGTGGCCCTAATGTACAAGAGGAAAACAGAAAATAGCCACATACACAGAGTCACATAATAAGCAAATGTTAATTGATGTGCTTTGTTTGTGATAGCTCCTGGGAGATTTGCAATGAGCAAGGTTTTTCTGTATAGGCAATTCCACAGCATATGCTAGCACATCTAGGAAGAGTCATCATGTCTAAATACTTTCTACCATCTGCTAGGAAAATTGAAATATTGAAAGTTTTTTCCCTTTTCACCCTAGCACATTTATGTACATGACTGTGATTTCGGTTTTGTCTTTTTTGACTCAAGAGGTGAAATTCTATCTTCTTAATGCTTTATGTAGTTCTCTACTTTGAGTATTTTATAAAGAAAAATGTATAAATGCATGCATTGATACACAGTAATACACACACATATATATACACAAAGACATAGAAAATAAGCTGTGTATTTTCCTGTGGGTAAACTATGTTGCTGAAAGGATACAGAGGAAACATAAAACAATTTTTCTGACAAAGTCAACGTTCCAGTTCTTTAGTTTGTGTTCACATTTGGACTGTGTCGTTCAAGGACAGTAATTGTTACTGACAAGGATTCATTGATCACCCTAGCTTTTAGGCTGCCTACCTTCTCCCCAATGCCTGAAGACAGACACTTCAGTTTTCAGCTGTGGCTGGTTGTTTTTGTGGCCTAAAACTCAGACTTGACTCCATGTTGTAAGTAAAGGGTCCCATAGATGCTCCTTGCTACCCTTGGTGGCAATGGCTCGTCCATTAACTGACGATGATGGAAACCAGTGGCATCCTGGGCATGTCCTGTTCTTCCCAAGATTTCATAGAATGTCCTGAGTTGGAAGGGACCCATGAGAATCGTCGAGTCCAACTCCTGTCCCTGCATATGGCAACCCCACAGTCCACACCACGTGTCCGAGGGGGTTGTCCAGTCTCTTCTTGAACACTGTCAGCCTTGGAGCCGTGACATCTCCCTGGGGAGCCTGTTCCAGTGTCCACCACCCTCTGGGTGAAGAACCTTTTGCTAATGTCCAACCTAAACCTCCCCTGGCACATCTGCCTGCCATTCTCTTGGTTTCTGTCATTGGTGACTAAAGAGAAGAGTTCAGCACCTACCCTTTCTCCTCCCCTTGTGAGGAAGCTGTAGACTGCAATGAGGTCTCCTTTTAGTCTCCTCTTCTCCAGACTCAACAAACCCAGTGACTTTGGCTGCTCCTCATACAGCTTCCTCTCCAAACCCTTCACCAACTTTGGAGCCCTGTTCTGGGCTCTCTCCACCAGCTTTATATCCTTTTTGTCCTGTGTTGCCCAGAACTGCACACAGAGCTCCAGGTGAGGCCGCACCAGTGCAGAGCAGAGCGGGACAATCACCTCCCTTGCCTGGCTGGCAATGCTGTGCTTGATGCACCCAGGCCACAGTTTCCCTCTTGGCTGCCAGGGCACACTGTTGGCTCATGTCCAACCTGCCATAGACCAGAACCCCCAGATCCCTCTCCACAGAGCGGAATACGGGCTGATTCCTGGTGGATCTGCAAAATTACGTAGTGTCCTAATGGAAGAGTTTCAAGGTCCAAAACTAAGGTAACTTTTTTAAAAAAAAAATCTTGTAAAGTAGGAGCATCACCAGAGATTTCCTTCCAACCTAATTTATATCTCCTTTGACCATTGTAATATGTTGTACTACTGTGCTTTAAAGCGCTTGGCTAGGGCTTTTGTCTCAAAAAGGCTGGCCTGGAAAATTTCACAGGCAGAATCTCAGGCAAGGGGGAGCTCAGTATGCTAACCCTAAACTAAATGTAGGAGACTTTCTTGGCATGGAAAACATGAACTATCTTGTCATATAGAAATCATCTTTAAGGAAATTATGGATCTATGCCCAAAGAGGCCAGCATGGCACTTAGGTCCTCTGTTTAGTTTCAATGCAGGATTTAGGTGTTGCAATGCTGAAAACTCAAGCTCTTTTAGACATCAAGCCCTGAGAATGGAATGTAAAATTCACAGCTGGGTGTCAAGTACCCTACACAGTGGATGAACAGCACATCCATAGCATAAAAAAAAAAATCTGTACACTGAAGAGGAAGCCTTTATTATTTCCTCTGGCTGAGTCTAAGTGAAGGGTACCTCTTTCTAAAGCTGATGAAATTGACCCATGGCTATGGCTACCTGAGCTGGAGTTATCCTGTGGGTATAAGTTTACATCTCTTTAAGTGCCTGTCACAGAAGGTGGTGGTAACCATTCACCTTTCATTTGATGAACTCAGGCCTGCAGTAGCCAGCTGGAATGACAGAACAACCTGTCCTTCATAATTTTCAAACAGAAGGCAGCAAACCCCACGTCTTCTGTCAGTAATCACGATATTGCTAATTCCTGTTTTAGGCGTGTAAGCCCTTTGTCAGATTTATCTCAAATTCTCTGCAAATGTGAAGGCAAAACAACCAAAAAAAGAAGGAAAAGGACAGCTGTAGTAATCGTAGATTTCCCATTAACTGCAGAGAGTAAACTCCTGTGTTATTTTGGTTTGTGTCCAGAGTTCTCTTGCGAAATTCAGGAAGAGCTCTTTGAAATATTAAAAATAAAAAAGTAAACATTTAACTGTATTTCTCACCTTTAGTGAGACATAATCTTTGTTTCTAAGGAGCAGATGAGGGCTTAAATGCAAATTTTCAACAGAGAAGGAACTTTTACAGCTGATGTAAATGCCAGAAAAATAAGATTTAGAACAGAAGTGCTGACAGTGCTGTAATGAAACAGTGATGCTAGTAGAAAGCTTTTATGAAAGAAACTTAATGTGTAGAACCTCAAGGAAAATGTAGAAGGTGTACACTTACTAACTTTCTTAACTGAGTTAGTGTACCTGAAAAACAATATCAATAAACACACCACAAAAATAAATGGAACTGAATGATGCTGAGAGTGATTGACATACAAATACAGAAAAGCATGCTTTCTTCCATCTGGTTACCATAACAAGGATTAATAAGCAAATAAAATTAATTCTGACTGACTGGTAAAGGGCTGCATTAAGATTTATAATATTCAGTAAATAGTTTGTCATTGGTATTTTAAAGTAAAATTGACAGGATATGACATCCTATTTACTTCTAAGAAAGAGCAATTATGTCATGTACATAAAAAGTAGCTGATTATAACATTACACGACATTTTGAAGCTAACAGCTTCAGTTACTAGATCCAAATTATGGCCAAGAAAAATATGCCTTATAGGCATCTCTCTTGATATTTTAATTTAGAGTAGAAAAACAATTAAAAAATAGGCAAGGACATCCTCATCAACTTGAATTGAACAAGAAGGGAAACATGATGCTAGAGGGCTTGTG
This sequence comes from Pampusana beccarii, assembly GCA_013399365.1. NCBI lineage: Eukaryota > Metazoa > Chordata > Aves > Columbiformes > Columbidae > Pampusana > Pampusana beccarii. The sequence continues at coordinate 19,959 of VWYH01002274.1, forward strand.
TTTTCTTGTGGAAAAGTACACTTAAATAAAACGGAAGAGAAAAAACAGCCCTCTTTCTCTGAAATACAGACAGAGATGATTTTGGTCTTTTGGAGATAGGTTATATTGCATGTGTTGATAAAAACCACCATGGAATTATACACCATCCTGCTGAAATGAAAAGAGTAAAATTACCAGCCACCGAAACTAAGCATACATAGTTTTACACATCTGATTTGCTCATTTAAAGCCAACATTAGCAGTTCTGTGTGTGGTCAGTTCACATGGGCCAATTTTGTACTCAAAAGGTCTGCTTTACCCACTTATGCACAAAACTACCTGTTTTCATAGTCCACTGGCTGGAGAAGCTAAACTGCCTACACACACAGCTACCAACCAGCATGTTGTTCTTAAAGTCTTTAAATATCCCTATGAAAGACTAGGCGCTTAGAATACCTCATAAGGATCTTTTAAGGTTAGTGAAAGTTAAGATTAGGTACCCTGGCTTAGAAATAGTGTTCCTAAATATGAGACAACATCTGAAAGGAAAATGTGAATTGTTACCTTACGTTTGTGATTTTGCGCTATTCGTATTTGAGAATGTATTTTTTTGACTATATGGATAGAAACAAAGGCATTGACACGGAATCACAGCATAGAAAGCAGTTTTTGCCATCATCTCATTCCAAGCAGTTTATTATGATACGTCTGATTGCAGTTGTTTTTTGGGTTTTTTTTGGTTTGTTGTTTTTTTTTTTTCTTCTTCTTCTATTTATTGTAATTTGTCAGGGGAGGCAAATGGTTCAGCAAATCCCTGCATAAGTTCAACTTCAAAAGCACCATCAGCTTCTCGGACCCACTCCCACTACATGGGCTAGAGAGTTGCTAGTATGGGCTCCCCACCCCTATCCAGAAAGGTGCTGTTTGTACCCCTCCATACACTCCGTTCTCCTATTTACAAAGACAAATAGAGATCATCTCATGGTGGTGACACTTGCGTTTAATAATGCTACAGACTGCTCTTATCCTTTGAATTCAATGCCTGAAAAGGTTCAGCAAAATATGTTCTGAAGAAAATTAATCTGTCTGCATCAGGTCTGATCTTTACAATGAAACACTTACATGCTTTGCATTTGTCTGTGTGTCGTCTCAGTCCAGTGCATTATCAAGTTAAGAGTAAGCTTTGAAATAAGGAAATATCTTGCTTGAGATTAAGTGCACTGTGAATATAATTTGAATCAGGTGCTCTAGGAGTTTTATTCCTTCCAGCAACCAAAATAAAATGAGATAATTCAGTACTGTGCAAAATGTTTACATGAAGATTTTAGGTGGCCAATCATGAAGTCCTTCCACACACAAAGGTAACTTTAAGGATTTTGGCTATACTAGCAGACGTTTTATCCCAGGGAGGACTAGTGAAAATGTTCACATCTGAGCCACATGACGAAAAGGTTCTGCACTCAAAGTATCAGCCATTTTATTCGCCCAGAATGAATAGAAGTGAGCTACAATTCTGTGCGCATGACTGAAATTCCAGTGTTGCTATGCAAAAAACATATTAGAATTGGGTCTAAAGTGTTAGAAAAACATTTTTCTTCCAAAAAGCTTTCTCCTTCTGAATACAATGAGAGGTCAGAAACAGCTACCCTACTCAATCACATTTCTAGAGACAGTATGTGCACATTCTACTTCTTGACCAAGTGTGTAACTAGGAGATCTCTATGAATAACATTGTGTTTAAAGAAACTTGAGATGGTATATGCATAAAATGTATCAAAGTTGAAAATACAATTCAAATGCATGGTGCTCTGTTTGCAAAGGGAAGTAGCCTGTTCACAAAAGTTGTGAGGACCTTAGCAGTGAAACAATTTTTAGTCACACGGATTAGCTACTGTCTGTGTTTTACTCACTTTTCTGTGCTGCAATTATTTTCTTGTATCTCTCAGTGTTCATGGGACACCGAGTTAGTTCATGTTTCTAGTCACTTGAAGATGAAAGACACTAAGAAATTAATGTTATAATTTTAAGTAAGACTTCTGTTTCATTCTGTAGATCTTCTCCTACTCTCAGCATAAACAGATGACAAGAGGTACTCCCACTGTTTCTTCTCCATATTATCTTTTGATGGTCAATACCAAATATGACTTCCTGACCTGAAATAGTAATTATCCCAATTATTTCTAATCATATTAGCATATATAAGGTCATACTACAATATGAACTGAGAATTTTTTCTTTCCTGAGTTTTCCTTCAGTGTAACTAATCCTAAAATATGAGCCCTTTTCAGGGACGGTAATATACTGTGTGAGGAGATAGCAACATATAAATATACTAACGCTTCTGGCAACAGATAAAGCTGCTTTTTTCCTCCATGTGCATCAGAACCACAGTGTGTCAGATTAGAGATGAAGCATGACGACAGTCTGCCTCATAAATAAGGCAGAATATAACCCAGAAGCTCTCCACAGTAGTTTGGAAAACTGTGTGAAGCTGCTCTGAGATCCAAAAGTTAACGCCTTCTAACAGGAATAACCTGTGTTTTGGAAGAAGTATCCAGGATCAGCAGCTTGCTGACCCGGCAAGCAAGTGCTTTCATGAAGACAGATTTACAGACCTTCGTAGTGGAGATTAACATTATCCAATGAAAAGATGCAAATTTCAAGGTCAGATGCGTTCCCAACATGCCTAATCAGTGTTAACTGAAATAGGATTGTCAGCTATAGCTTTCAGTGTTCTCCTGTTTCTCAATAACTTGACTGGAACATCCATCACAGCTGAACTCCAGCCTTATTTTAGCTGGGTCTGGCAGCCTCTGGAATTAAATTCCACTAGCACCTGTGAGAGGAGACTTGCCCTGGTGTCTGCTGTTGATCCTGGAAGCGGCCAGTGATAAGTCACTGCATCTCCAGCAACAGCTGAGACAGAAGCACCGAGTAATGCTCTCTCAGATGTGCTCAGTGCTGTAAGGTAATTCATTTGGAGTAAGGCAATAGAGAAGTGGAAAAAAGAAAAAAAACAATCTACTCCTTTGGTCATATGTTAAATAGTATTTGCATTAAAAAAAAAAAAAAACACAACCAAAACCACAACAAACCCCAAAACTTGAATAAATAAAATCTCAGAGCCAGATGGGTAGCGCATTTTCCTCTCTCACACATGTAACTATTTCTGAACTGACTGATGTGCACATGTATCTGATGGAGGTTCTGCTGACACCATAATAACCAGAAACGTGCCAACAATCTCAGTTATTTCTTTTCCCTCAAACAAAGGGTAAAACAAAGACCAAAGAGGAAAGTAATTTTGACAGAGTGACTCAAGTGTTACTGAAAAAATGGCATGAAGAAAAGTCAGGAGGAAAAGATAGTTTATTAAAATAATTTTCCATCCTAGCCAAACAAAAATCTGCTTGGCTTACTTTGGTTCTCTTCTGTAGTATGTTTCTTTGTGTTTTTGTTTGTTTGTTTGTTTTTGTTTTTTTAAAATGTTTTTCTGCAAGAATGAGGAAATGCAAACAAAAACAAAACAAGAAAACTCGCAGCCCTTTGGCCTGATTGATCCTGATGACACACGGAATTAAAAATTGCCATTTGTTCCTCTTCAGCCATGTGCTATATACCTGCAGAATCCAGCTAAACCTGTGCATACAGCAGCTCCCTCACACAGGGCCCATTACCCTGCAGTGTCTCCAACACACAAAGGAACAGAGGTGATGGTTTCTTTCCAGACTTTTAATATCACACTGGATGACAGCATATTAAACTCAAACCTGCATCTAGATCAGCATAAAATCTAGAAATATAGACAAAAAGCTGATTTGCTACACTTACTTTTGGTTCTGAAACATTGAAGATGCAATGGGAAAGGAGGAAGTCCTGGGATTCACTTCTTCAGATGACATGTCTTTCTACATGACATACCTTTATTGAGATTGCCTCAATTTCCTGTCATCCAAGTGACTAATAGGTAATTTGTTTAATTGGGTGACTATGCTTAGAATGTTTTTCTTTGGCAGAGATACTATGCACATAGTTCTGCCTGGCAGAAACTACAGCAGGGTCTAGAAAAGCAACGATATCTTACTCCTAACTAGGAAAGAATTATTTCCAATAAATTGTCTTTTTCTTCTCTGACTTTCTGTAAGATGTTTATTATATGCTGGCATATGAACTAGTCTGTCAAAACCATTAGTTACCAAGGGTTTGTTTTGTTCTGTTGTTGCAGGGGACAAAAAAAAAAAAACCAAAGCAAATCTAAACCTTTAATTCTAATCATTGGTTGAATACCATGGGCATGATCCTGCTCTTTTTGAATTCACTAGGAAAACTTGTGTTTACTTCTGGGCAGAGGATCTGATCCCACAGTACAGTAGAATTTCCATGAAACTGCTCGTTCCATTTCACTTCAAAAGCTTTTCCTCCTCACTTTTTGCCAAATTACTTTTTTTTTTTTCTGTGTAAAACAACACAATACCCACCTCTAAGCTGTGATCTCACTCACATATATTCAATACCCTTTCTCAGTGGAATTTTTCTGTATTTTGCTATTCCTCTACAGCACTCAGATATCGTACTTTCTCTTTTTTCTAAGTTCTTTGTACTTCTTCAAGCCCTCCTCCCCCTCACCTACAACTCTTTCTTAAACTACAGAGCTGCTTCAAGTGGAAACTATATATCTTTAATTGACTGCCATATTAATTTATCTTCCAAGTAGCTTCCTCTTTCCTCTTCAGCTGTGCTACTGCAATTTAAGGATTAGTGATTGTTAAACATCCATCACATGCAAAGTGGACTGTCCCTAACTGTTAACAAGAACATAGTGGCCAAAGACTGTAATTTTCTCTCTTATTTTTCAGACTCTGAAGTTCAAGGAAAGGAGCAAAGCCGTTCTGTCAAGATAAGCAAGGGAAAGACTTCTTTCCCTCTGGGTTTCGGTGGCCTAGGTCGCAATATACGGTTTGTAGTCCTATTTTCAGACTGGGGTGGGTGGGGTAGGACCTGGCCCATCACCTCCTCCCAGAGAGACCCCACTTCTGGGGCATCTTGCCCACACTGTGCCCTGACAATATCCAAGCTGACCATTTTGCTTACTCTTTCTTAACTTTCAAGTATAGCACTCTAAACTCATTCATGCAGTTAGATAAGTTGCCCATCAAGCATTTTTACATTGAGAATACAAAAGCAGAGCAGCAAAGACACGTCACAGGGCAAAGTGTACCACTAGAAAAATTGAATTTTCTCCCAGCATCTCTTCTTTCCTTCTGTCTCTCTTCCGTCTTTTCATTTGGTTTTGCTGCTGAAAATCATCTTTATTCTAGATAAATCACAGGGGAAACTACTAGAGAAACAACATCACTTTAACGTTGTCAGAGCAAAAAGAAAACTGTAATATCCTTTTATTTTTTTTTTTTTTCAGATGCCATTAAGTCTTTTTTAGATGTATTATTCTACTTATATGAATAGTACTCACACACACAGTACCCAGCTGAGAGCACTATACTGACTGTCTGCTATTCAGCTGGTGACAGGGAACCAAGACACTTCACCAAAATGACTCAGCCAGCAAAAGTTGCAGTCCATTCAACCAAAGTAGTATAAAGGGCAAATGCCATTTCAAGAACTGTGTTAGAGTGCATCACTACAGTGAGATACAATGAACAAGGAGTCTTTCTGTGCAATAGCTCCATTGTTTATCTGACTACATTCGATTTCTTGTTTTTAACCCTTAACCTTATCATAGTAGTGGAAGCTTTACATTATTGCAGGTAATGGCTGCACTAGGCACAACTTAGGGTGGCAGAGCCTCAACATTGTCGCTCTAGGTAAAGAAGTTTCTAATTCTGCTTTCTGATTTCAAGCATGCAGTTGCAACCTTGCCTTGGCATACATCCTTCCAATCATATGCCACTGAGGTCCCTTGTTGTGCAACTGAAGCACAGCTGTAGAAAGTGCCTTCTCCACCTCCAGATTATTTTAGTTACTAATCGGGAAACTAGATTATGATACTGTTACTCACTGTGAGTCATACTGTACAACCATAGATGGGATTCATCAATTCTCAGCGGTTGCTCAGCTATTTCGGGTTATAAAGATCAGACTTTTATGTGTTTCCCAAGTAACAAAGTCACATTTGTTTTGCAATGCTGTTGATGTGAGCAGAAATAGCCAGGAAAGTGTTTAAGTACTACAATTTCTAGTCTTTAGGCTCTAAAAGGTTGTATTTCCCTTTGGTCTGGCATTATAATGAATTATTCTAATCCACAGACTATTCACTTTTACTTAAAGCAGTAATATTTTAATAGAGGCAGTTATTTTAATTAGGGAGAGCTATCTTAAAGCACGTAATGTAAAAATAAATAGTATTAAAAATGCAGAAAGCAGTTAGAAAAAACCAACAGAATGTGAGTTGGGGTGGTCGTTCCCCATAGCAGACAGGGCTGTGTTGAGGCCTGGCTCCCGCCACTCCACTGAAGCGCCTCCTGCCCAGCCTGGTGAGGGCGGGCACCAGATTCCTTTTGGAAAATGCGAAGCTGGAGGTTTGCTGATGCTGAGGTGGTGACGGGCCATTGGCCCAGCAGTGTCCTGTACTGTGAAGTACTGGTTGCAATGATGTTTCTCGTCTTTATACTGTTAAGTAAAAAGGTGGGACTGAACTTGTGTTGAAAGAAAGTGATATAAGGTCACAATCATCTTTCAAGTGCAGGAAGAGCCAGTCCTCTCCAAGTTCTGCCTCCAGAAGAAGTACTAGCAGATCTTGATCAAGATCTCTTGGTTGGCTAGCAAAGGCAGATGTCATTCTTCTTCTCGAACAATGGAAGCAAAATAACTGGCAGCGCAGAGGCAAGACCATTTGGGCTGCCCCATTGTGGCAGGACATTGCTGCTCGTTGTTATGGACCATATTCTAAGTTGTCTCAAAGTTTGCTTGCTCCAGGAGCCTTCCCAGCGACAAGCTGAGGGAACCTACAAGCCTGCCCAGCAATGAGAACTCTGCCTGGCTACAGGGGCCGGGTCTGTGGGGACCATGCCTGGCGACAGGTAATGGAAGGCTTGTCTGGCCGAGGACAAATCACCTGCCCCTACCAAAGCATGCGTGGTGTGGCAGGGGACCGAGTGGGAGTGTGTGTGCAAAAAGCTGTGAACAAGGCTTTACGAAAAGACCACACGACACGTGCAGGGATGTAAGGGGCCACACCTCATGAGCAACTGACGAACTGCCTCCCTGGGATGCACTGCCCCACCCCACCCCATCTACCAGAGCAGCCCACTGGATCCTGGTTTCATAGTGGTAACTTTCCTCTCACCAGCCTGTCCCTTCTGCGTGCCAACTTTCCTACTTTTCTGCTCTTCTCATTTCCCCCCTGCCGTATTGCTACTTTCTCTACCGAAGTTCAACAAAGTTCCCGAGTTAAGCAGCATCTGACCTCGTCTGCATCTTAATCTTGCTGCAGGCAGTATCAAAGAATCTCTCTGGCTCAGGGATTCTCAGACTGGACCCCAATACCTGGCTAGAAGAACTGCCTGTAGGAGTACATCATGTAGATGCTCATGTGCCTAAAAGTCAAGCCATTGAGGAGCAACAAAACAGCCGGCAAGCAGATCAGGCTGCTAAAATGAAAGTACCTGAGGTAGATTTGGACAGGCTACATAAAGGTGAACAGCTTCTAGCTCGGTGGGCCTGTGATGCTTCAGGTCGTTGAGGAAGGGATGCAACATATAGACGGGTTCATGACCAAGGTGTGGACTTAACCATGGACACCTTGTTTATTCAACAACTTATTCCCTACTATCAGTTTACTCAGCAAAATAAGTTCATTTTATAATAGTTCTAAGTAAACATTTTGTAAATGAGAAAGTGNTCTGCGTGCCAACTTTCCTACTTTTCTGCTCTTCTCATTTCCCCCCTGCCGTATTGCTACTTTCTCTACCGAAGTTCAACAAAGTTCCCGAGTTAAGCAGCATCTGACCTCGTCTGCATCTTAATCTTGCTGCAGGCAGTATCAAAGAATCTCTCTGGCTCAGGGATTCTCAGACTGGACCCCAATACCTGGCTAGAAGAACTGCCTGTAGGAGTACATCATGTAGATGCTCATGTGCCTAAAAGTCAAGCCATTGAGGAGCAACAAAACAGCCGGCAAGCAGATCAGGCTGCTAAAATGAAAGTACCTGAGGTAGATTTGGACAGGCTACATAAAGGTGAACAGCTTCTAGCTCGGTGGGCCTGTGATGCTTCAGGTCGTTGAGGAAGGGATGCAACATATAGACGGGTTCATGACCAAGGTGTGGACTTAACCATGGACACCTTGTTTATTCAACAACTTATTCCCTACTATCAGTTTACTCAGCAAAATAAGTTCATTTTATAATAGTTCTAAGTAAACATTTTGTAAATGAGAAAGTGTATACAGTCAACACATAGACTTACCATACATAACACTATGGCATAGCTATTTATCTTAAAGGCTGGCAGCAGTGCTTATTTCTGAGCTGTGTGAGCAACCCCTCTAGTTCAATCAGCAGCAATGGTGAAGTCCCAGGTGAACAATCACACACATCAATCCTACTCAAAACAATTTCTACTGGAAGAAGAGAATTGTTGATGTTTAAAGTTATATTATTTACACACACAAAATCTAGCCCTCTTGTCTCTTCAGCACACTGGTTTAAAGAAAAAAATCAATATTGTACAAACACTTCCGAGAGTTTATAGGTTTGTTGGGAAAGCAATGCCTACAGCCTCCTTGGTTACTGTGAAACAGTAATCTCGCTTTACAGAGTAAATCTTGCTATTCTCACATCTTTTATCATTCATGTATAAGCAAAACTTTCTGAGTAGGGACAAATCTGTGGGACTAGATTATTCCACTCTCAAAGGCCATTGTTAAAACAGCTGGCAAATAAAAACTTTCCATAGAACTAATTTAATTTCTAATACGACAAACATCTATTGACAAGAGACTATGTATGTCTGAGAACCGGCTTTGTTCCTTCTGTTCAGAATACATAGGACTGGTTGTTTAAAAAATTTAGGCCTCCGTGAATATATGGCAAAGACAAATGCAGGTATGTCAAGTTCGAATGTAGAATTCCATCCAGTTTCTAAGAGTTTTTAATATTTGTATTAGACATGAAGAACTAGCAAACAGTCATGACAAAGATAACTTTTGCTTTGTAGTAGATAAACAGTAAAGATAAGGTAATTTAGCGAACCCTTGCCAATATTGGGTATTTTTATGATTAATCATATGAGTCTGCGTTTGAATCTTCATGTACAGATTATTTCATTTTGACTGAAGTATATATATTTTCAGACAATTTCAAGCCCTTTTAACCTCACCTAAAGAACAGGGTATTAGTGTCAACAGCAAGATCAGTTTCTCCTTTCATTTCAGCAACTGAATTTGCACCACAAGATGGCAACCTAAAGCAATCTTCTAAAAAAATGACATTTGCATGATGTCTGTTGTTGGAAATGCCTTAAAAGTACTCCTGTTAAAACCACACTGTGAATCTATATCAGTCATGTTTTTGAAATAATGACGCAAACATCTGCAACACATGATATATATTTTCATTCATATCAAGGAGTCAAAACTATAACTATTTCTAAAATCCCCAAAATAGTGTCTGGATTATTTCAATAGAGAAATACCCTCAAAATTGTCTGAACACAGATAACTGATGTAATAAAGCAGAAGTAAAAAAATGATAATATAGTAAAACACCTTTTTTAAAGTAGCAATAAAATTCATAATTGAAATATCCAGGGAGAAATGTCTCAGTATGACTGTAAGGCTTGAATACTCCAGGGAACACTTGCAGTTTCCTAGCAATTAACTTAGCAGCTATTGTTTTCTATGATTCACAGCTAACGCAATCTCCTAATAATGCAACAAACCCAACATGTTTCTCATGTGCAGTATTTCAGCGATTTACACTTATTGCAATTTCCATAAAAGATTATAAACAACTATATTCACTGGTAGCCCTAACACATTGATAATAGAAAAATAGAGTTAAGGTGTTATACATCTTTTCAGTATTTACATTAATCTTTGACTCAATAGGAGATTATGATTACTACATGATCACTGTAGTTCAAATAAGTAGCTCATGGAGGGGAGCAGCCAATTAGACTTCTAATAGGAAAAGAATTAAAATTATTCTCAAAATAGTAAATTTGAGAGCATCTGCCTGTGCTGCCTGATTCAGACCTTCAAATATACCCATAACTGAAGCAGCAATGCACCAAGAATAATACTTAGCACTGGACATTCAGTAATTGAGAGAGGGTCAATATACTCATGAATATTAACTGAAAACTTATTAGATTTACTGCGTCTGTGATTGTACACTTTGTGGCCATTCAAGCATATATTTACAAACAATCAGACCACAGAATTATACAGAGAAATAATGAACTGTATGAAAACATTAGGAAACAAATCACAGACAACCAATATAAAATCTGCAATAGCTATGAATATTTTCAGTAGATATTCATCAACAAGAGCTGTACTCAGTAAGGGAAGAAAATCAAAACTCTTGACATCTCTACAGTGAGTTTTATGGACTAATAACTAAAATGCAGAATTTCAGAATGCTGAATGCTCCCCAAAAACCTGCTACTATACAGCATGCACACATCAAGGATTATGGCAAATTAAGCAAAATAATTTGGAACAAAAAAAAATATACAGTATTAGAAAACCATCCTTAACAGAGACAGTAGGAAACAGAATAGAAAACAAATCAGTGACAGTCATGCCAGCACTGACGATGGTTGCTGCTGCCATTGCAACTCCAACAGTTGGCACTGTAGCTATGCCAGGCGTGACAGGAGTTACTGCTGCCGTTGCAACTCCAACAACTGGCATCACAGCCATGCCGATGCTGACAACAGCTACTGGAGCTATTGCAGCTTCAGCAGCTGTCACCGTAGCTATGCCAACTCTGACAACAGTTACTGCATCTGCTCAAGCCCCCGCAATACAAAATCTGTGGCGATTCAGACTTCAACGGTGTCAGTTGCCCCCATAACCAGTAGGCAATGCAAAACAAAATTAGAATCCATGGTGAAGATGGAGACCAGGGAGACGGTATTTTTGGAATAGAACAATCAGCGGAGGAAGATGCTGGCATGGCGGCCATCTCTGCCTTCCTCTCGCCCTGGTGCTCCTGACAGGTGGTGGCTGCGGTGGACCAGACCCCAACACTCAGCAAAATAAGTTCATTTCGTAATAGTTCTAAACAAATATTTTGTAAACGAGGAAGTGTATACAATCAAGCTGACAGCAGACCAGATATGAGAACTCAGAAATCTCCAGGCTTCTCTCTACAACAGTATCATTACATATTTTATCTATCTGAACGCTACTTCTATTTTAATGTGCAATTATCATTGATCATGAACCATGGTATATTTTTACAATACAAGAAATTACTTCAAGCATAAGACATTTTACAGCTAAATTACCACTGCAAAGTGAACCTACTTCGTGGCTTACGCTAAAATGAAGGATAGGTTTTGAAGAACTTTATTTCATTTGGGTTGTTGCTTTTCTGCAGTTTTTCCTGAGGCATATTACAGCTGTGAGGATCACAGTCACCAAAGCTTCCTCAACACTTAGTATTCTACCACCAGACTTAATCAGAACTTTATACCTAATCAGCTACCTCTTTCTTCTGCCTATCTTATTCAAAGCAGTATAGTTGGATGAAATATTGAAGATGAGTATATAACAATATATCAGGAAGACATTTTAGGGGAGCTATGCAAATATCTTTCTCCTCAAAAACCGGTAAAATCATGCAAATCCAGTACTCCCATAAGTCCTCTATGCTTTGGAGTGAAATGCTAGTCACAGAGCAAAGGTGCATTAGCTGAGAAAGAGATGGAAAATAAGATATCCTGCTATGCAGGGTGCCATGACAGCTTCCCTGAATGTTTTCACAGAGTGAAATTCCTGTTGGGGCAGTCAGTGGGCATTTGGCTGAGAAGACAGGTATGATTTGAGCCAAACTAAAGCTGTGAGACCTGGGGCAGACTCTCTGCCTTTGCATGAGTTTCGGGACTGAAGTACAAATGAAAGAGGAAAGGCAGGACAGCTAAGGCTGCCCCCAGCATGCCCCTAGGAGGCACGTTGAAATAAGGAAAACGAATGACCACATCTCTCTGCTTTCTACTCACCAGCTAGTACAAGTGTGAAGTTTAATACCACACCAGGTGTAAGACCTTGATAATGAACATCCCTTCCCCAGGCAGTTGTCACTCACAGGCAAGAGTGCCTCTAGCTGCCCTGCCAAAGTCACATCTCTCTTTCCCCTGGTAATGCAGATTAGAGCTCTGGAAGAAAGAAAACCCATGAATACATACAGGATTTTCAAGCTGCTTTTCTACATTTAGATGGAGGTGACTGCAAGACCTAGGAGCTGAGGATATGCATTAAAGTTCTGCCTGTGGCATCTGATATCCAGAATTAAAACAGCTGCCTTATTAAATAATAAGGCATTAGTAATTGTAGGACAACAGATTGCAAAAGCATATTAAAGATGTACCTAAAAAGAAACCATATGAGACTAGCCAAGTACAAAACATATCAAAGCTGACACGGATTTGGAATTTGTGGAGAAAGCAAATAGGGTAAAGAAATTCTAGTATTGCCCACTGCCTATAAACCACCATAAAAAAGACTATACATTTATTTTTTCTTATATTTTCCTTCCTTCTTTACAAAATCATAATATGTCTGGAGGTACAGGATGGCATCTGTCATGGTAGGTATGTATCTCTTTCTTTCTCTGTCTCTGTATGTATGCATGTGCATTTACGATTACAAGTATCAGACTAAATACTTAAACATGCAATGATAAAATATGTGCAGTTATTTACATAAGTACCACAGCCTGCATATTTCAAAAGCAAGTTTGGTTGGTTCACGTCTAGGAATGTGGAATGTTAATGCTATGCAATTCAGCATCCACAAAGTATGCTGGTTTTCAAGCTGGAGAATTAAAAATTGTTATATAGAAATTCCCTACTCACTGTTGAGAGTACAGACCCTTTTAGTTCATTGTTAGCATTACCTGAGCAATTTTCCATAATATCTGTGCTTTAGCAAATACTTTTTGCACGAAATTTCTGTAATATTTTACAGAAAATAATTCACAACAAAAGAAGAAACCCATAGCAGAAAAGATTAGGAGTCATAATACTTGTGAAAGAATCATAGGTTGCCTGGTCTACCAAATGACATTCTACCTCTAGCCTTCTGCTCCAGAGGCACAATATATATTTTAATCTTGTTACAGACAAGCATACTGACTGGGACGTGACAGGCCATGAGCCTATGTCCTTGTCTCACTTCATAGGTGGTTTATCCTGGAGTGTGAGCAACTGTTTTTCGCAGACTGGGGAGAAATGAATGTCAAGAATTAACGTTGTGCTGAGCTCCTCCCACAGCCTTGTACAAATATACTATATGAACCACAGAATAGCTTTTCATTTCTGTTGCTATTTTCATACATGGCCATTTTCATTGGAAAAAAAAAAAAAGGTGAAAAGCTGTCGCATTAAGTGTTGCTGCTGCAAAGAAATTGCACTATTGCACTACAGCACTACAGCAGAAATAAAACACATCAGTGAACATGCAGCAGGTTGAGCAGTCCTCTCCAAGATAACTACCTAACTATCTAGGCAGGCTTACAGAGCACAGACTTTAGTTTCTCTCTTCTTGGTTCCTTGGGTTAGGAGGAGATTATCTGTATCCATCAGCTTTCGAAGTCCAGATTTATCTGAGAAGGAAACACCCACCCCTTCTCATCCAAAAACCCTAGTGCCTGAGCCACCTGACAACTCCAGCTTTGAAATTCTACCATCCCAGAGACATGATGAGCTCACACAGTGTAAGTTACTAATTTTTCCCCAGGCTGAGTATGCTGCATGACCTCTTTATTCCCATATCGTCTCCTGTAAAATGGGCAGATACATACGTTTTTGACTGTTCTTGAAATAATGCACTTACCATGCTGAAAAGGAAATGACAAATTCGACATTTTCTTTTGCTACCAAGACTTTTAAAAATATATCAGTAAGGGATTTTTACTTGAAGAGTGAGAGAGAAAGCAACTTACACTCATGTAGTCTTTTCTAAAAAATGGATTGTGAATTTCATTTGACTAATGTAAGATAAGATGTATGGCTGCGTTAACTTGTGCATGACATTCAGATAGAAGTGAATATGTGCTTTTAAAATTCTCCTTTGCTGCAGTGCCTACAAAAAGCTTGACAACAGTTGCTAGAATGCTGGTGATCTGAGACTACCATCAGGTTGACTGGTGGTGTCAAAGTGTTCTTTGTTCCATCAATCTGTCTTTTTCCATTTGCTGCATCTCACTTCCTATAGCAAACACTCATGAGTAGGGACAGCTGTGTTTTCCGATGTACAGCAGTAGGCACAATCATAGCTACTAGAGAAACATAAAAAGAAGGAAAAAAAAAATATTGTCCATAGATAAAATCTGAGAAATCTTCACAGGATATTAAAAAAAATAAAAATCCATAAGGTGTTTACAAAGAGAGAGAAGGACAGTTTTATTCTTCATATACTGGAAAAAAAATAACCACTTGTCTGATTTGCATGAAACATGTAGTTTATTTCCGCAAAAAGAAGTCTCGTTTTACATCACCTATGAGTGTTTGAGGCCAGTGTGACCCCTGTCAATAGCCTGATTATCCATCAGCAGAGGAGGACCATCAAGCCAGTTACTGGGACAAGTAACTATTAATCTGCCAGGAAGAAGACCATAACGGGCAAAGAGCTGCAGTCTTTACTACCTTGTTTGCCACTCCCATCATAGCATGTGGAGGCTGAAGCTGAGATCCCAGTGCAGAAATCATGTCTGTCTTTGCAATGTAGAAGGTCATTCCATGCAATGCTGAAGGATCCACCATTAATGGATCTTTATTCTCACTGTGAGGAAGTGGGTAAGTTACATGTCACTGGGATAACGTTGCTTCCTCAAGTAGCTCTGCAGCTGCCCCTAGTGGAAGCATTTTACCTCCTCCTATTCAGGTGCATACTGCCAGCAGCCCAGTTCAGATCCTTGCACTATTGAAGCCAAATTCCCATTGAATTCAAAGGCACAAGGCCGCCATGTGTGGAAATACGGAATTCTTCACACTGACCTTTCTGCAAAGCAAAAAACATCCTAGCACTGCACCCTAAGTGCTAAATCAGTTGTCATCTTAAGCAGTTACTTATTAAAGCCATCAAACAGAGCTGGAAATGAGGAACACATTTGCATAGCACATCTTACTCCATTAATCTGAACACTATTTAAAATTAAGTTGATGACAATTTATTGAAATTTTCATTAACAGTGAACCACTGCCACCACCTTCAAAGGTTTGATTTTTAAATTCTACTTATCTGAAATGGTTTATTCATGGGAGCATGATACTGACTTTGTAGTTTATTTCAATGCTATTAATATTGTAAGGACTCTTTTTGGGTTAGTGAGCCTTTTGATACCAACTCACGTTGGTTTCTTGAAGCATAGTGCTGCTTTTTATTGCTAAACATATGAGGTTGGTTTGTTTGTTGTTAGACAACTGATGTAAAGTAATTACATTTTGTCTGGCTAATGAAGTAAGACTGGGTATTTTTGCTTATGAATCATTACGGCAGAAGTAGAATAATTTTTTTTGCCAGTAAAGCAACTTGTGTTTGGTTGTACTTTAATTCCCAGATGGGAGAAATAAGGAATGTAAGGTGGCCTGGATACATTTGCAACAGACAATGTTAATTAATAAAAGGGGTGGTGGGATATGACTCTATGATTCTCAAGCTCTAGGATCCACTGGCTACTTTGTTCTACCATAATTCATAAGAAAGCTTCCCATTCAACTTTGTAATAAAAAGATATTTTGGGACTGTGCAACACAGGAATATGATTCTAAACTCCTTGAGATAAGAGAAATTGTTAATTCCCAGCTAATTTCCTCAACTAATTAATATTTTTAAATATGTATGTAATTGTGGGGTTTGACTCTTGAATTTTCAAGGAAAGTTAACGTGACTAAAACCCAAAATAAAGATGTAATTCTATCAGAAAACTATATAGCTACATTTGCAAACCAAGTAAAACAAACTTCTACATGACTGTTACTATGACAGGACTTTATTTGATTTTGCGACAAAACATCATTTGGTTTTTCACAGTTTTGGGGACCAACTATTTAATCATGTCTGTTTTGAAAGATGCTGTGCTTTCAGTTATGTTGTACATCAAGCAAGCGGAGCAGAAGACTAGCTTGGCTAAACAGAGAACACCTTGTGGACCTCAAGAGGAAAAAGAAACAGTATGACCTCTGGAAGCAAGGTCAGGATTTGCAGGAAGATTACAGAGTTGTGCTGTGTATATGCAGCGAGAAGACACAAAATGTCAAAGCTCAGTTAGAGTTGAAACTCGCCAGTGTTGTGTCAGACAACAAGAAAGGCTTTTTAAGTACATTAATAACAAGAGAAGGTCTAAAGAAAACGTCAGACTGACACTGGTTGAAGATGGTCACCTGACTGATAGGAATGAAGAAAAAGTGGAGGCACTCAATGCTTTTTTTGCCTCAGTCTTTAGTAATACACATAGACCTTGTGCTGGTGGTCACTGGAGTCAAAGGAGCGCAAGTGTGGGAACAGTGACTTTGTCTTTGTAGA
>VWYH01002274.1:37029-67512 GCA_013399365.1 Pampusana beccarii
CTCTCCCTCTCCCTCTCCCTCTCCCTCTCCTTTCCCTCTCCTCTCCCTCTCCTCTCCCTCTCTTTCCTTCTCTTCTATAAATTTGTTGATTTCACTTTCAGAAAGTCCAGTATTTTTATGGGACTGAGCCTTGGTTTTGTCACCTTTAGTTTATTGCAGATGTTTTTACAGTGGGAAACTACACAGTCTGTAAAAAGACGCGCATAAATTGGTGCAATAATTGGCTACTAATACTTCAGTACAATGTCTGCAAACTCCTAGGGTCGGGTAAACATGATAATCAAACCTTTATTTCTATGCCTGCTCTCTGAATGGAAATCTATATATGTAATCTTAAATATTATTTCCAGAAAACTGAAAAATACTTAGAACATAAAATTGTTTCCTTTTTGGTCAGTTTCCCAACATCCTTCACCTTCTCCATCCCACTGCCCACTTCCCCTAGTAAATCAGGGGATGACAGTGCTAAACAGTTTTATGCAAGGGAAATGCAAAACACACAACAGAGAAGAACTAACAAGCACATATTTTCCGATGTTCAAATGAAGTTCCAGGAAGTTACAGTGTAAAGAATAAATTATTTCAAAGATGCATGGAAAACTCACTGATAGAAGCATTTTTGCTAAACTGTCTAAAGTCCTCCGGAACTGATCTGCCCCAATGCCTACGTAAGATGACTTCTGTATTGCTCAGATGTTTAGAAAAACTTCCCATGAGGGGCTCTAAAAACTTTTCACTTGGATATAATTTACAAGGATAGATACTCTAAATGATTTCATATTTGAAATCTTATATGAATTCCAGCTAGACCTTAAATTAAAATTAATCTGTACCCTTGGAGTAGATTTCTTTCAGGAGTTGCAGAGCATCATTTGGAAGGTTAAGTTTATCAGACTAACACCTGAGGGATTCCTCTGTCAGGCCAGAAACCCAGCACCGAGCTACATGACTCTTTCCTCTACGAAACTTGTAATTCTTTTTTCCTACTCATTAGCTTCATAGAATAAATGATCCAATAGCACAAAACAACGTGTCACGTTATAAGGAGTCCTACAAATTACATGGATTGAATTGAATCGATGTGCCACAGTGGAAAGAAGTGCTTAGGCTATATCCAGACTCATTTGGGGCAGGACACCATATCTTGGGGTGGTTGTGCCTTGCATCATCTGCAACCTCCAGCTTGCTATCTTAAAGAAATAAGAAAAGTTTTAAAGCAGTTTGTAAGCACTGTGGTAGGCAGAAACCTGGCATAATAATACATTGTAAGAACACAGTCAAGTCTGCAAAAGGACACATATATAGTAAAATTTCACAGATTTAATTAATACATGACTTAAAATCACGCACACAAGAAGAAAAACAACCCAGATTTAAACTTAGCAGTATTCACAGTTAAAAATCTGACAACATAAATGTATTTTAATATCTTCAATATTCCTTTCTGATTTCTACAGTTTTAAAATTTCTAATATGTTAAAATATCTTAGTTATATAGTTGCTGTCAGTGCAAACTGGAAGATTTCACCACAAACTACATATATGATTAAAACAGGTCATAGAAACCTTAGTCAGCACTTCCCTAGGAACTCCAATTTCCCCCTTAAAATTCCAGGATCTCACTTACAGAACCTGCTAGGGAAAGTGAAGTGTCATCTTTAGCATACTACACTTCCACTTTTTCCTGCTGTAGTTTCAGTTTTAGAGGTGACAGTCCAGGTATGGGTTACAGCCACATTATAAATTATGGGGTATAAAAGAAAGTCATTCCAAAGAGATGATTTTATGTTTCTCTCTAAAATTTTCAGATACAAGACAGTTACTATCTGAGTAGAAAAAAAAAAAAAAAGTTGTTATTGACTGCAAGAAACTAGGCAAACTGGGTTATACATTAAAGGCAGAGATTTACCTTTTCAGGCATCCAAATGCCTCACAACAATAGTTTGTATTTAAGAACTATAATATTTAAGAGACATGGCAATTTAATGTAGTATATTGCACGTGAAGTAAACTTGCCTAAGGAAGGTCCACAGTAATAGCAATGCACGTAGCAACTATACTGATTATTACAGTTTGTGCAAATATGATTGCATGTAGGTATCTGCCTCATCAAGAACAGTATGGAAAAACTGTTGATCAGTATTGAAAATATTTCAGTGACTCGCTGTGTGTCCTGGGATTTGCTGCCAGAGCTCCATGCCTGCATCTATTTCTCTGCTTCTGAACATTTAAAAAAAAAGAATTAAAAAATAAGAGCCCTGCAGTGTACTTCTGAAGTACGCATCACTCCTCATTAGGTTATGTCAGGTTTCATCATCCCATATCATTTGATGTTTATTAGTCCAATACCATGTGTGGATGACAATCTGTTATTAAGGAGCTACCATCTAACATTTTAAACGTGAATAAAATGACAGCAGTTACCAAAATAGTGCAGTCAGCAGAGGTCTTTTTAAAATTAAGAAGTAATGGTTCAGGTAATCTGTAGTTTAAAATTTAAAGTTTTCATGGATGTGACGCAATTAAAATAACTCAGTGATGAGAAGACTGAGGAAACAATAATTTATGAGAGAATCTAGAGAAAACCAGGAAGCACCCAAGATAACCATTTATAAATAGAAAAGATATCACTATTAAAAACAACAATTCACAGATAATATACAAATTATGTCATAGATATAACACTAAAAGAAAAAAAAAATGCTCTAAGAAAAAATAACTGTTTTAAGGAATGAATTTGAGCAGCCAGCTGGAAATGCAATAACTACATTATGTAAACTGCATTTCAAAAGTTCTTCCCACTTACTCCATCAAAAATTATGAAATGGTTATCGAGTCACTAATTACAAGTGTATGGAATATTTTATCTTCCAAAGATTCAAACCACTTCTGAATTGTAAGCCAGATTCTCCCTTACATTACACTTCTTTTACAGCATCCAGGTGGCTAAAAGTGGCCACAAAATCAACTTCTAGAAATATTCTGAAATAGAAGCAATATCTGCAACAGTATTGAGGCAGTGTAAGGACTCCTTATCATCTTGGTACCTGAGCCAGAGCTTGAGAAAGCAAGAGTGTGTGTTACTGTGCTGCAACAGACAATCTAGGACTCTAAGCTCCTAAAATGACCTTGTCTACAGGTGTCTAAAATGACCAGTCTACAGGTGACTGAACATATTTTGTTATTGCCCCAAGAACATAAACATCTTTACCACACAGTTGTAGGTTAAAAATACTTGGGGATTCAGGTGAATGCCTTTGTCTGGAGTCACAAAACAACAAAAAAGAAATGGAAAAAAATATCTAAGCAACAATGATTTGTTATATGATCACAAGATATAAGATCCCTGCCCATATGTGGAAAGAGTACAGCATAATTTATGAAGGGACATTACAAGGTACTTCTACAACACTCTGGATTCCCTAAAGCTGCAGGAAGGCCATCGTCACACTCCATTCCTCCCAGCCAAAGTACAATGTTTGATTCACATATTTTTACACACTAGGCCCCACTCCAAAAATCTTTCTTCTAGAAACTTGGCTTGCTTGAGGGCTGCTGCACCCTTTGGAATCAGAACAAGGTGAGAAAGCCACAAACAGAGGTGGTAGACATCATTTAGACAGAAGATACTTAGAATATACTATTTTGCATGCTTTTATAATTTTTCTCTGCTTGCTTAAAAATTGCTTCTAAAACTGGACATGTAGCAAAGCTTTGTATTCAAACTTCTATGCACTGTAAATATGGAGATGTTTAGAACAATTCCCTCCATTTGCAATACAAGCCTAAATAAACCCAAAGTACAAGCCTAAATAAGAATAGGTAGATAATTATCACAATTCATTAGATGAGTTGGGAGCCTAAGAAACCAGACCATTATCACACAGATTTATAAGTGAAATTAACAAGACAGATTGGTAACACTTTTATAGAAGTTTTAATATTTTGTTATTACAAATATAATGTCCATACATGATACGTTAACAAAGTCAAAACATTGAGGGTGCTTCACATTAATTGTACTTAACTATTACAATGTTATCCACTATGATGGCAGCAGCGTGATTTTGCCAAGAAACGAACATGATTTCAGTCAGGCAGTTTTAGCTTGTTGAGTGAATGTCAAATTCTCTCTGCTTGGTGCTTTGTTCTCCTGTGTGAAGTTAGAGTGGTTTTACATTAGAGAATACTTGCTGCTCATAGAGGTGGTTCATACCACAGACACCTGTTGGTCAGCTAGGGGACTCAGTATGCCAGTTGGCTCAAAATATTGTAGTTGCACCAATGCACTCAGATGATGTATCAAGCCATTTTACACAGTGTTAGTATTTTCACTTTCCTTATTTAAAGTGTATGATTGTGTTACTGCAAAATACAGTAAGAGTATCAGGCAGATTAGCATAATAGTGATTGCAAAAATCTCATTTACAAGTGTCAGCTTTTCTTTATTCCTCGGGGACCTCATTGTTGCAGCA
This sequence comes from Pampusana beccarii, assembly GCA_013399365.1. Taxonomy (NCBI): domain Eukaryota; kingdom Metazoa; phylum Chordata; class Aves; order Columbiformes; family Columbidae; genus Pampusana; species Pampusana beccarii. The sequence continues at coordinate 41,505 of VWYH01002274.1, forward strand.
TCTTGGTGTTAGAGGCCTGGCAAATATTAGAAAGTGGTAAACTAGTGGAACTGTCCTTTTCCTGAGAACCATTTCCTGAATTGTAAGACACAATTGGTTTTCCACCTTGAAATATGACAGCACCAAAGAAATGTTTAGGATTGATTGGATTCAGGTTATATTATCCATCCCATGGAAACACAAAGAAGTAATCTGATACATACATCAACATCTACCTTCTGCTTCACTGTAAATTTTTAAGCCAGAATTGTTATTACTCTTTTCATTATTGGTTCAGTAGTGGATCAGTATGCCCTCAATTGATCTACTTGGACCAGGTCCATCTTAAATGAAGTTTGGATTACGTACTGAGCACACTGAGCAGACTGCCACTTCTACTTCAGATGCTACAAGATCAATCACAGGAAAATACAAGCAATTTGGATGTTTTGTCCAGATGAAGTTGTGCTGTGTTGCAAAGAATGAAATTCAAAAGGAGGCAACATGGAACTAAGAAGCAGGAAGTGTAACAATCACCGGGTCAAAGGTGGTACTGATTGACAGCAACGCTAACGGTATGACACAGCCAATAGGGTTCCAGCTTTTATTTTCTATTTCTTCCACAAATTATGACCTTTATAGATGGAGAAAACAGGCTAGACTGACAAGGCACTTTTGTTAAAAAAAGCCAACCAACCCAGCAACAAACCAAACAAAAAACCCTCCTCCTCTCCCCCCGCCCCAAGACATCAAACAACAAAACTGAACAAAAACCACAAAAAAAACCCCACAAAAAACACAAAACAAACAAAGAAAACCATGACAAACTAAACCCTCTTAGGCTTCTTTTTTCCTTTTAACCATTCATCCATTCACGCTAATAAGACCAGTATAATAAAAATAGAATTGATCTTCCACTACGATGAAAATTTTAGTTTCAGTTTCTCTTGTCTAGCAAATAGAAAGCCTGAACTGAGTTTTGGTTACATAATATTCCTAGAATGCAATGTAAATTCCCAATTTTTTCAAGTAGGCAATTACTTAAAGAGCAAGAACAGCAGGGAAAGGCGGAAAAATATCTTTCTGCATGAAGGACACTAAAATTGCACTATTTAAACAAAGAACAAACTGTACATAACTTTCTGCTAGCAAGTTAAAAGAATATATATTATTCCATTTTTTTTTCTTATCAGAACGCGGATACCTTTGAATTTACAATCACACATTTTAGAGATAGCTCACTGAGCTGTAAAAAGTATGGATTAATCGTTATTGACAGGGCAGAGACAGGAAATTCTTAGAGATTTTTAATATTTTGAACTTTCACAAACAAACAGTTGCACAAAAAAACAAGTAAACAAAATAAAGGATATATCTTTAAATAAAAATTCTTATCAGACTATATAGCTCTGGTGGACATTCACGATACAGGAGAGACACCGCCTTTCCCACAAAAAAAAGTGGTCAGTCTTGTTCATTCTTACCATAAGTTTTCCATGTCCTACCGTACTAGCACAATGCACATCTTATGGTATGGATCTTATTGTACACCCTTCATTGTCTGCTTTCCCATAAACAGCTGGCTGCTCGACTGAATTTTTTTAATGGAAGAATTAATCTAAATATCTAGCAATATTTACTGACCAAATGACAAAGTAAAACACGTGTTGAGCTATTGTTTTACATTTACTTTCAGGTAAACTAATATACCTGGTATACAGTTCAAGGTTTTTTTCCTCAGATAGACAAGTACTTCAAAGACATTGCAAGTTAGTGGAAAGGCACTCAAAGGCTTTAGCATTCCCCATCTTTATATGCACTGTACGTGGTGACGTCAGTATAAAATATGTTCACTTACCAGCAAACACTTGGTTTTGCATCTGGTTTTTGTGTGGAAATGTACCTGTTGCGGAATAGAAAGGAAACACTATTTAAAAGTAAAGGAAATTCTGTACTGAAGAGAGTTTCTGCCAGACCCCTGTTTAACACCACTGTGCATTTCAAATCTGTCATGTAGATCACTATCACTCTGAGCTTGCATGATTTTTTAAGAAGATCCAGTCAAATATGAGGATCTATGAGAAAGCAACTCTTTTGGTGCCTGGAAAATTTCTGACTGTCTAGACTGAAGTTTTTTGACAAGTGTGAAAGCCAAGAGACTTCTTTATTTCAGACAATTTCGTTTCAGTTGTCTTAAAGCAAAGACTATGTTAATAGCTGATCTACCAGCATTGACTGGATATACCCATTCTGCAAGAGCTTGCAATCTCTTGAGGGTAATTTATATCGAAGACTTGCCGGAAATCCTTATGACTATCTTCTTTGTATTTACATCAACATGAGTTAGTATTCTTCATATCTTTGCTCACTCTAGTGAGTCAAGCAATACACCATACAGATGTTTAAGCACCACCTGTCTTTCTAAGTATTCATTATTTACTGCAGGCCTCCAAAGGACAAACCAATGTAAGTATAATTATAGAAAAAATAAATATTAAATGGCAAACTTCTTTGACAGATACAATAAAAAAATAAGATAAAGGTGCTTAGGTTGTGAAAGAAAGAAAAGAAAGACTTTTTACTAACATTAGGGAACAAGTTGAAACAGTGGAAACAATAGGGCCACCACTCATACTTGCTACCTTCCTTTTCCAACCATCTTTTTATACCTTTCTTTTTTCCCTTGATCACAGAATCTGTGATTCTATGATTTGGAGCAGGCACAGATGCCACAATTTTATCTACAATTCTCGTTTCGAAAGATATAAACAATGCAAAATCCAGTATTTTCTTGTTCTAACTTCTTTATGCACACTATTGCTTGGATAAAACAATTTGGAGATCAATACTCTCAGGAACATCAGTTCACATGCCAATCTGCACAACTACAATTTGTTAAATCACGTAGTCAGGCAGCTGCAACATTTGAGCTACACTTCATATCTGGTGCTACGTAAGAGCTGTCGATTACACCATTACAAAGGCAAAGTGGGTCTAGATATCTCATTCAAAATAACTCCGAGCCCCCTCACAACAGTCCTGCCATTGTTAATCCTGCTAATCTGGACAGGTGCTCATCTCTGATTTCCCAGACACCACTGTAGAGTGCTCATTGACATTTAACAATGTGGAATTAACTTTTATTAAACACCAAAAAGCAAATATACCCTCTACAGTTAGAAAAAGGCATGTGCAATAATAGTTGTCTCTTTTTACTCAATACAACCATATCCAGGTAGCCTTGCCCAAATCAACGTGCAGCTAGAATAGGTAATACAGAACCAGGTATAACCTTGGTTTCCAGCCTTGTTTTGTGTTTAGCAAACAACTTTTTTTCACTTCTTCAGAACTCCGTTGGCTGTGGTGAGCAAACCGGAAAAATGTGTTTTCATGCACATTTAACAGCTGAACATCACAACATTAGCCATCGAAAATCTTGTACCTTTCACTTTACCACAACTACCACAGATTGCCTTTTTAAGTTACCCCAGCCATTCTGTATTAGCACCATTTTCTTCTGTCACAAGTTTGATCTCCAAGCAAAGCGCCCTGATTTCTTTTGATGTGTATTCCTAACAGCTAAACCTAAATCCTTTGACTCAGTTTTCTGGTGGCCATCCTTCACCCCTGACAAATCAGGAAGATTTTTAATCACTTTGTTCTTGGTAGAATTTAAATTAGCTCTAGAGGCAGAGGCCCAGTCTATTAAAGTAATGCATTAATCCACTACACTGCACTCTGGCAGCAATTTCTGTTTCAAGAAATATGTCCATACATTCAAGTTTGGGGTTTTTTGTATGTGTTTGTTTTATTTTTTTTAATTATTTTTATTTTATTTTTTATCTTGAACGAAGCTTTTGACTTGACCTTGAACTTCAATATTTGGCTAAGATATCAGTGCTGCAGAGGTAACTTTTACTGTAGCTTACCTTGATGGGGAGACCAACTCCTGTTAGAGATAGAGTTGCCAATATACTTTGGTAATGCTGGATACACTCAGGATGCTGAATATCTGTCTCTTGTACTAGTAATCTACATAATAACATTTAGCTGTATCTAATTATTACGTAGTTTTTCTTTCTTTAAACACACTTTAAAAAGTGTGCATCTCACTCCAAGAGGTACCCCCTCATATTTAATTCCACATTGCAGCATTAAGTATAGTTTATAACAGATCACCATTCTGAGCAAACTAGTGCTTGCTTCAAAAAGCAGTAGAATTCAGTAAATGGTAAAGTAAACTGTAGTAACTAGACCCTTTTATCATCAAGGCAAACCAGGAGAATTCAGTGATTTCAGTAACAGCAAGGTCTGTCTTAAATCATTAATGTGCTAATGACCTTGTAGACTCCTAGTTTGGAGATTACCTCTTCTTTATTTAAAAAATTGATGGTGGCAATTCCAAATACTGTACTGATGTGCATTTTGCATTTAATTTGGATCACATAAGAATAAACAAAACTAACGTTTGACTTAACATTAGCAACCTCATATCTTTTCCACAGCTGCAATTAGCAGGGGGATTAACATTTGCATACCATTTCTATAATTATAAAACAGCTGAAGCTCAAGTTAGAGCCTGGTTATTCCTAGGAAGATGACTTGTGTCTCCTAGGCTCAGACACAGGTTAAGAAGAATATCCTGTGCTTTTAGGTCCAGTCTCCTGCTACTGTAGGCACTATATCAGACCATAATTTTCGTAAATTAAACTTAACCTCAAAAGCAGTAGTTTTAGAGTGGGATCTTGCTTCTATTATTCTGATTTGAGAACCATCCTTAAGCCTCACTTCAGTAATATTTCAGGATTCCTTTCTGTTCTGCAATTTACTTATTTTCAAAGGTAGTTCCATGTTCAAGTTCTTAAATAAACTGAGTTCTACCTTGATTAACAGTTCTTTCTTCTCGTTAATTCACACCTACATTTATACAGTCATGTTCATTAAACTAGCTAAGCTCTTTTACTATTTCATCACAAGCCATCCTATGCACCAGCCTTTTCCATCATTGCATTTATTCTATTTTCAATCACTCTTTCTTGGACTTGCCTGCAAAGAATTGTTCACAGATTGCACATGACTAGTGTCTTCAGCTAAGCTGTTTCTCTGTTAGTTGAAAACACCTTACCTGTGTATACCAGGAGCTTGTCACACTGTTACATAGAAGCAGTGCAGAGATGTCATACTCCTTACCTATTTCCCACTGGTAAGCTTTAGTGCATATCTGGTATTTTTATAAGTACATGACTCCACATTTTCTATTATTTTATCTCACCCCACTTTTATTATCCCAGCCATGGGATAATAGGTTTCTGCAGAGATGCAAACTTTATTCTTCTTGAGTAGTAATTTGCGATGGTGAAGTCTAAAGAACCCATTGGAGAAATCATCATAGTTTCGGACACTGCTGAAAAGCAGGCATTTCTTACATGTCTTCGTAGTTAAGATTATTTTATCATTTAAAATGTCTGTGATTCTTTTCTTACAAATTTCTTACTTTATTGTATTGTGGTCCCACAGTATGCTGTATATTGCCAAGTCAGGACAGCAGACGAAGAAAGGTTTTTGCGTTAAGCTGTTAGTATTGCCCAGGACAGAAGACATAATGATGTGACAGGACTAAGTCAGCTAAACCTTTGACAGTGGCAGACTGGGTCCTTAGCTCAGAACTGAGTACTCCAAAAGAACAGACAAGTTTTTATGGTAATAGATCAGGTTTTATTCCAAGACAAGTCATAATAGATATTTTTTTAATACTACAGAGATAGTAGAAACATTAAAAAAGGATTTAAAAATATCTCCCTCCTATTATTGTGTCTTTGCAAGGTACCTCTTCTTTTTTTTTTTTTTTTTTTACAGGTTTGTTCTCAATCCCTGCTCACTTGCTGTAAATTGTAACCCAGGTTACTGCCAATCTTATACAGATTCCCCAGGTCCCTAGGAAACACGTCCCTTTCATCATTAGAGAACATTCATACTGGGTTATAGCCAAAGCCCATACTGTTTTTCACACTCACCTAAAGCAGATAGGCTTAGAAATAAAATACAAGAACAGAGGAAGCATGTGGTGATATTTACCCTATATACACCCCCAAGCTTCAACCACACATAATACTGGCACTTCCAGAAATAGCTTCTATATATTCAGCAACTCTCAATGGATTTTTCTGCTATGAACTTGAACTCTTGAACCCTATTGTAAATTGCCAGCATTTATAACTTTCTGTAACAAAAGATTCTCCAGGTCAACCATAAGTGTGAAGATCTGTGTCCTTTGTTTTGTCTCCTGTAAAGAGCAAGCTCTATTTAATGTCTTCTATAAGAACAGAGTATTGGAAGAGACAGTGAACAATTGATCTTTGTCCTATTCTTCTTTTGTTGCCTCTTTCAGAGCAGATTGTCCAACATATTTTGTTGTTCCTTGTAAAGACATTATTCCAATCCTTCTCTCACTTGTGCTACTCTTTGCTGATATTTTTCCTGCTCTGCTACACACTTTCTAAGAACACATAACATATGAGATGGAGCAAACCACATATTTCCACTGTAATTTATGTTCTGTTCTAGTCTCTATTTTTCTCAAGTGATTTCTGACATTATTTTTGTTTTTTACCTGCTTCTGAGCATTAACCTGAGTTTATAACAGTTGCATGAAAATATCAAGGTCTCACCTGAGTGGTAATGGTTCGCTCGGATAATGTTATATATGAAATTCAGGTTTGTTTTATCTGCATACACCACTTCACAATTACCTATGCTAAATTTCATCTATTTTATTGCCTTCTAAAACCCCTATATAGTTCTTCTGAGTTGGCCCTCACATCTCATTACACAACCGTTTGTCTTTCTTTCTGTTTTCCAGGTCACTTGTGACTTAGCCAGAGAGCACAGAAACCTGTTGAACTCTGTTAGAGACATTTAATCACACCCTTTGATCTTTCATACATTAAAAAACTTCCTTTATATCCCAGGGCTGTTTACAGGCTTTGAGAGCCTTTGCTGAACTCACTTAGGAAAACCTTTCACATACCCAGGCTGACTGCATCAACCAGGTATCCTCTATTTACTTCTTAATTAGGCTCTAAAAGACAAGCAATTGAACCAACCAAAACCCTCCCATAGATTCATGACAGAATTTCTTCTTACAAAGCCGTACCAGTTTTTTCCCTACATGTCCGTCCCCATGTACACTTGTTCTATACTTCCCTCAGTGTGGATTTCAGGTTGTCTGCGGCTCAGCTGATCTGTACTTCCTTTGGTCTCTCCCACAACTGCTTTATAAACAGACAACACTTCAGCCTCCTTCCCCTCCTTTAGTAACAAACCAATTTAGCACAAGACACTGCATGTTACAACCATTGTTTGCTTTCCCCCATCAAATCCCACTTCTTTGAGTGCCTTTAGATCTATTGAGCAAATAGCATGTTGTCCAATGAAAATTGTTAGCATTTACCTTGGTCCCATACTGCTCCAGATCAGTCAAGCACATTCAGCTTGTCCAAGCAATATCCATCTTTCTCTGCCTGTAGGTACCACCTTGCCCTCTGGAAGCTTCTCTTTTCCCCCAGGCATGTTTAGGTACTCATTGGGAATGAGCAATCGGTCCTCATCCAGAGATATCACGTGCTTTAATCACGCTCAGCTTGGCCTTGTACACTGTTTACATAAAATAAATCATAAGTAAAATATTTACTGCCCAATTACAGACAGCGTTTGGTGTTCTTAATCATACAAGACAGCTGTTTGGGAAGGAATACAAAAGAACAGGGAAGTCATGTGAAGCTCACCCGTTGTTTTTTTTTTTTAATATATATATAGGTGTCTAACAGTCTGAGCAAAGAGGAACAGGAAGAACGCATCCAGATCCTTCTAACTGGAGGCATTTCTCTTGTAGGTTTTTTAGGTTGTCTTGCTCACTCCTCAAATACTGCTTCAAAGTAGTGGAAGTGTCTCATTGGCTTTGTGTCTTGTCTTCCAGGCCTTTGGAAATACTTTCAGGTATCCAAATGGCACTAACTGTGTACGTGTACATGGCTGAATCACTCCCCCGGTGCATACATTTTAACCAGTAAGGCATTTATGGTCACATGTATTACTTTCCTGATCAAGCCCAGAAATGTGCCAGATGACAGAACTACAAAGTGAGTGAAAGACTGTTTGAGAAATGGCACTGAGATTCAACCGCAGTTCAATATCAAAACGACATAGATATTAAGTGGAGTTGTCTACTTTTGCTGCTGTCGAACACGACCATTACTGCTTAGGACCATGAAACAGAAATATGCAAATTTGTGGATGTTACCTATTCCTCCCCTAAGTGGAGATAAGAGGTGTTTGCTGGAGGACAGACTTAGAGTTCAGAATGGTACCTAAATACAATAACTTTAATATGAAGATGAGAGTAAGAAAAAATAGAACTTTCTTCCACAGAGAAAAGTGAAATCTGGTAGAAATGTTTAATCGCACAAATACAGGATATGGAATTCTTTAGGCAGTTGGTCCAAAGCAAAGAATCTGAGGATGCAGCAGATTCTGTGCTCAGTACTGTAGCAATATCTTCCTGATGCATGAGATGCAAGTTGTGTGCTGGGATGCAGAAACAAAAGTGGAGATCCTAAGTAATCCTTTTGCTCTGCTGCAAGAGCTAGGCCTTAGCTAAAATACTGTACCTTGTTTTGAGTGCCACACTTCCAGAAAGATTGTGGGCCAGCTGAAGGGAGTCCAGGTGGAACAAGGGGCAGGATATTTGGTCTAGAAAATTTGCTCAGAGAGGAAGATTGAGTGAATTAGGGTTGTTCAGCCTAGAAGGGAAGACTACTAGGAAAGCACTTGTAACAATCTTCAGATTCTTAAGAGGCCACTGTGAAAGTGAAGGGATGATTTGTCCTACTTCTCCAAGTCAGTGCTTCATAAGACAAACGTAATAAGTTTAAATCACAACAAGGCAGATTCACATTAGACAATATGAAACATTTTTAGCAAGGAGGATAGTGAAGGACTAGAACTGACTGCCAAGGGAGTTTTAGAAAGAAATTCAAGAGGCATCTGTCAGAGGGATAGAATTGATTGTCTTTTAAGATTCCTTTAAGCTTTCAAGGCCCTCATTTACATTTCTAAAGACAATGACTTCAGCCAGGAATGAACATAAGATACAGGTTGACTCATTTTACATAAAGCTTCACCAGTGTATTTTTTTCCCTACATATTTAATTTCTAGGTCAAGATTCCACCTCCATTTCTCTCAAAGAACAACAGTAAATAAATAGGCTTTCTTTCCAATGCCAGTCAGAAGGTCTGTTTGTTTCTTTGGACTTGCTAGCCCTATAATTTTTCCTGTGTCTGCTTCCTTCAGTAAATTATAAAACAGTCCTCCATACATAGTCCTGTGTGATACACTTCATTTAGTGGTTTCATTATTGCTGTTTATATAAAAGAAAGTTTGACAATTAAAAAAAAATGTGGTAGATTAAACATGTTTTTAGAGCTAATTACTCATTGAGTTTTCACTACATGGATAGAAAATATACCCAGTGGACTGAAATTTTTAGGATAGTTCAGAGCACTTCCCTCAGCTGAGAATTACTGTAATCCTAGAAAGAACGCCCCACACTGCTAGGCTTCAGATGGATTTCTCAATAGAGGAGAGGTTTTTTGCTTAAGGTATGGTACTAGTGGCCATAATAGTGTTCCAGTCAGCTACCTAGTCATACTCAAACGCCAAGTTCAATCCAGAATATACAGCACTTGTTTCTGCGCTTTGTGTCTCAAATACTCTCTGGTGTGTTTGCACAGGTGGGTGCAAAGACATGTCTTTCGCCTGTCTGCGGACCGGCTGGCCTCTTTCGGGATGGTGTTTTTGAGATGGATCTGAACTGTTTTACCAGGTTGCAGTAACAGCAGAGCAAGGCTGGAAATGCCTTTAGCTGCTGGTGCTTACATGCATGCAGGCAGCTCCTCTGTATTTCTATCTAGAAATGTAGCCTCTCCTTTATCCAGATTAAATAGTGTCTTTACTGTTGTGTTACTCACGCTTGGATTTTTCTGCATGCAATAGTTTGTACCTGCAGAATCTCCAATAATACAGTAATAACACTATTGAAGAGAAAAAGGATAAGAGCATGAACTTCTGCTTCTTCGTTGCAGCATTTTGCCTTTTAATTCTTCTGAACAACCTTATTTTTAGTGTTCCCTGTAAAGACTAGAAAAGCAAATACCTTTCATACACAGATCATTCATCAGTACACAGAATGTAAGGAAGGCCAACAGTATGATGCCGAAGTTAGATCTCAGCAGGAATTTAAACATGTTTAGTAATGGATACATACACCTGCTGCCTTGCAGATTCATGTGTTTTCTATGTCAGCAGCAAGAAAGTAACCTCTGACTACCAATTCATAACAATCTTCTATTACCACACTAAAAAGTTATCTCTAAACACTGCCAATTCTAGAATAATTTATCTGGAAATAGAGCTGTTTGTGCTGTGTTGCTGTATCGATTCCTGTAGTATTTCTGTATTATTTTAGAATTTAAAAATAAGTTGTTTTCTGAACAGTGGCAGAAAGAGGTTCAGATATGACATAAAGGAGAGCACAAACTACCAGGAGAAAAGAGGAAGAGCACTTCTGAGTAATTATGAAAAGATGAAGGAAAAAAAAAAGCTATCCAAGGAGACCAAACTTTATGTGTTGCCTTTCAAAATCAACCAGCCGAACAACCAAAAAAGCCAAAACACACACACAAAACAAAACACACACAGACACACAAAACCCCACCAACAAACAAACCCCATCACCAACACCACCAACAAAACAGATGAGGATGTCATTAAATCAAGAGCAGTCAGCTGTCCATATTTCGCCAACTAGCATGAATCATCACTGTAATACCTAAGTTCAATTTGATTCTGACATTTTTAGCTTATGTGAAAAACAGCAATACTCAATAGTGCTGGTTGTGCTTTCCTCATAAACTTAAAATGAGAGACCTATAGTGTGAGACCACTAGCCTTGAAGAGGATCTTTGCTCTGCAGCTGGAACATCAGGAGGTGTTGCTGAGTTGCCCATGCAGATGTTGGTCATTTCATCTCATACTATGAAGCAGAGATGCTCCCAGCATCAAGGAATGTATCTGCAATGACATAGCCCTCCGGGGGTCCCTACTCCAAAACTACTCTTTGAAAATCACGGGATGCCCCACCAGCTGTGGAATAATCCAGATACTTACATGATCTTCCCCTGGGAGTACCGAAGAATTTATTGTCAAGGCACTGTGGAAAGTGCAAATGGCCCCTTCAGCTGTGCTGTAGATCTTGGTTTTAAGTAAGGTCCTTGCTTGCTCTTTATTGAAACATAAATGTAGATCCATTTTGACACATACTAGAAGAACTTTCTTAGTCCTCATGTTTTTGATCTCATGAAACTTCCAATTCCAGTACCTTCAAACACCAAATAAAAGCCTCAATAGCAGTGGTGTCAAACTCATTTTCACTGGGGGCCACATCAGCCTGGCAGTTGCCCTCAAAGGGCTGTGTGTAATTGTAGAACTGTATAAATGTAACTACTACTAACCACCCCTGCTCTATATGGTACCTGGTTTTCAGTCCAACACCATTTAAATCAGTAAAATTTTCCTAATCTGCTCAGAACCATCAACCGAGATGACTCATGTATCCTCCATGTCCAAAATTATTTTGGACTTGCTAAGATTTGTGTACCTAGGCATCATCTGGATTCTAAACCAAGTATGGTGAGGGTGTTTATGTAGGTGGCGTAAGGCGTCAATTATTATCTAATTACAAAAAAAGGTGATGCAGTCATTGCTTTTTACTGGTCTTTTTGGAAGAATAAATATAGCAACTGTAACAAGGGGTCCTACTAGATCGCATTTTTCCCTGTTTCATTTTTTCGGTACTATAATTAATATTTCTTTCAGTTAACTTTCGACTTCTGATCACACAGCATATTTTGTCATTTATAAACAGAAGTAGTTGTTATTCATTACTAAACAATTCAATATGAATTAGTTGTACATAATTTGTAAGAAGCATTTAAGAGATCTCTTATAGCAAAAGTGAAAGTGTCTGTTAAATCTTTATCACAGGGAATCTAAGAATGAAGCTGACTATAACATCTGTCAAGTACTCTAGAAATTAATTCAAACATCAATAATTCCTGAAAGGCTGACGTTTTTAAGGTATCTTTTGTAGCGAACTAGAGCTGTAAATGTCTCAAAATCCATCTAGTTTCTCATTGGCAACGAGAGGCCACGTTTCCTGGAGCTGAATGCCTACCTGCTCTATTGCAAATTTTGTACATGATCACACACTTTCCTTACTTGATGATCTAGGTCTTCAAGCACGTCACCTCAGTGATGAACGAAGCAGTTCTCACTTCCCAAAGCACACACTTTTCTAGTGACCCAACATAATGCTACCCTGATGCCTTGAAAAGATTCTTGTTCTACATTTGGAGAATTATTTTTGTAGGTCTACACCTAAGGTGTTCTCAAAGCCTGTGAGTAAAGCCTAGAAACACCTCTAAATCAGGGAAGGTACAGCAATTTTGTGGCATTCCCTGGGTTCCTGCCACTGTCTGGCTTCCTCTCTTTGCAACACAGCGTGGCTCTGGAAGAAGTCAGTCTGTGTCGTACACTAAGGCTAGCAGCTGTCCCGAGCTTTGTTTTCAGGCACAGAGGGAAAATCTTCTGTGGCCAAGATGAACACACAGGAGTTCATGCTGACTGATTCAATTATTATAACACCAACCCCCCTGAGAAAATCCCAGCAAGGGTATATTTGTAAAGCTATGAAGCATGGTTAACACATTCACCTTGTCCTTTCCAATCCTGCAATTCCCCTTCCTCAGACACACAGCCCTGGCCACCAGAATGATAATTAAGTGTTGTCTGTGGGATGGCAGAAAGGAGAGTTTTACACTGCACTGCCACTGCAGTGACATGGGCCAGTTAACTCCTCATTTGGTCTGGTGTTAGAGGAAAAACTCACGTCCTCTGGTAAAGCTGATAGGGGTTATCCTTGTTAATATCAAACAGAATTACATCAAAACAATCAACCCTTTAAAAAACAATCCCAGCAACCATCGTATCTCCTTCTGCTCATATGTAGCAGGAGAGCCACTTAACAGACCTTTGAGTGCTTTATCACAGTGCTGCTGCTGTGCTGATACAGCTTATCATCGCTGCTCTCAGGGATAAAGAGATGTTCGTTTGTTGAGTTCCTAATCTCAATGCCGAGGTGTTGTTTTCAGTGGTGGTGGTGGTGGTTGTTTTTTGTTATGAATTCAATCCAGATTCACCTGGTAAATCATAGGTTGAAAACGTGAGGTTTAATGCATTTTGAAAACTCAGTACTACAATGCCAGTGATTTTTAAGCTCTGACAGAATATGCACTTTTACAATCTTGTTTATAAACATCAAAGCTAACTTTGAAATGTCAAATTCCCCATTAGAAATTAAAGATATAAACTACGTTTCACAAATGCCACAAATTCTATTACTTTTGAGCAAGCTGCAATTTTCTTAGTGAGGTATCAGATTTGAAGGATCATTTATCTTCCGTGTTATTTAGGAGCACTTACAAACCCCTTAGCTAAGGACAAATTTTCATATTACCTGCTGCTGTACTGCTTCCTTATTTCCTTTCATTATTTGGAAAAAAACAACCTACCAACCAACCAAAACCAACGAAACAAAGCCAAACAAATAACAATATTTTAACTCTCTCAGTTACAAAGGGGGTAAATATGTTCTGAGGAAGATGGTATGCTCTGTTTTCTTGACTACACACACACAGATTTATGACTCTGGACCTTTCCCTTTGGGGTAAATGTCTATAGGTGCATTTGGCTCTTGCAGTTGCCCCAGCATACCTCAGAATTTCAGTAAGTCTACTCTGGCAATGTGAAGAAGCTACAAAATGAGAATTTTGTTTAAAGGTAGAATGGAAAGACCTTTTACCTTTCAAATTTTTCTCGGAAGTCAATTCTTTCTCCCATTTTCTCATCACTAACATAGCTGAGGCTACTCATCTGCTCCTGTTTCAGACTGAAATGAGAACGAACTGACCCCAAAGCAGCTACGCAGTCCTTTGGTTGCTGCACTTACCGGGAAAATGCGGCATTGAAATTAAGTCTCCTCAAGGTACTGTTGGACTTTAATCCCCACTGGTAACGGCTCTAATCACCACGCTACTGATGGTTCAGAAGTGTCTCCTCATTTCTCCAGTTTTGACTAGAACTTACATCCCAGGTCCATTAGAGCTTTCAAGCAAATATTTTTTCATAAACACAGTCTGTGAAAATTTGGAGACTGAAAAATATTTTCTTCTGTGATGAAAAATCCACTCAGGAAAAGCTCCCAACCATTTCTAACATATATTCGCAGCAGGTGACCCAGAAAAATCTGCATGTCATGGATCAAAACTTCTTCTCTACCTCCCTTATTAGCTAAATTGCTCTGGACATGCTGGAGAAGACTGCTGTAATCTGTTATTTGTAGTAATTATATGGATTTAACAATCAGCAAGAATTATATGTTTGCTGCAATTCATATTCACACCAAGGCTCTTGATGGAAGTAATGTGTCGGTAGACCGAGAGCCCCAAATGAGTGCAGCGAATCTTTTATATGCTCTGTGGCATTTCTATTTCATTCACTCTAAGTCATAGTGATTCAGATCCACTTGTTTTTACTATCCTTGCTTTGACAACTTTGGTACCATTTAGTGCTCTATCAGCTATTGGCCTCTAACACAAACACAAACTTGCTATACCACAGTTCAACATGTTCATACTTTTTCCCGATAAACTTCCTATAGGTTTCAAAATTTCACTTAATACACCGAATTTTGGGAAATAGACCATTGGCTGTTTTAACTGGTGACCCTGTGGTCACTTACACAAAGGTGTAATAGGCTTATACCAACCTCATTTTAAGTCAAGTTCTGTGCTACCATGAATGTCTTAAGCCTGTAAGTCTTTCTTGCTCTGCAGCAAAGCCATATTTCTGAATCGACCACTAAGGCAAACAGAGGTTTTGCTTATATCAGAGTAATTGATACAGCCCCTACAAACCTTTTCTTTATACAGTAAGAATATATCCAGAAAAGAAAAAAAAATCACTGGAAAAGATGGCTATATCACTGAGCTATAACTACTAGTTGTCTACAGCCGTATGTTTTTTATGGAATAACACATTAAAATAAAGCAAAATTAGTATACAGGCAAGAAACTACTCCAGAAATCTATCAGCAATGTCGTAAGTAGTTATTTGGGCTGAAGGAGACTAGGAAAGTGGGGGGTGACTTCTGGAAAGGTTGATAGAAAAAGGCACTTTTTCTTCCCCACATCTGCACAGCGCACTCAGGGGTCAAAAGCCATGCAGTTAACAACAAGGGAGTTGACAGAATTGATTTTGCCTCTGCTTTTTTCAACATAGTCTGTGTAATCTGTGGTAGATCATAACAATTGTCTTGCATGGTATAGCTCTATAAACCCCCCTAAACCACCGCCTAAAGCATTGCCTAACAGGCCCATTATTATTTCCAAGAATATTTTTAATTTTTAGTGAAATATCTAATACTTTTTTATTTTCAAGTTTCCTCTAGAAAGTCTTGGATTTTCTTTCGGTCTTTAGAAAAATCAGTCAGTTCCATTAATAATTTTAGTAAAAATACATCGTTTGAACAGGATTCTGGGGAAAGATACTCAATTTCACCTACTGCCTCTCATCCAGTCTTTTTATTGTTGATGTATAACTTGTGTTCCCAAACGTAGACAAACATCTGCTGCACTTGCAAGCTAGCCATTTATATGTGTAACCACAAAATTATGTATCTTGTGTCTTTAAAAGTAGATTTAATACCTATAAAGATAATATAACTATTTAAATTAATATTATATATAATGTTTGTCATATACAATATACAATATATTATATAAATATAGGTAATATGACTACTATATACTTATACTTAAAATAAATATATGTGTTTATTACATATATATGTATAAAATTCATATACTATATATAAAAAATATATGTTCCATTATTGTTTTGGTGACAGTTGAAGAAGTGATCTAAGACTGTCTAAAATTATGCTTGAAAACTTTTCATCTGTATAAAGTCTGTCTGCATAGTCGTTTTGGTATTGGTAAGTAACTCATTGCTTTCTTAAGTATTTCAGAATGTCTTCAGTCTGACAGGCTCATTGTAAAACAAAATTCAATTCAATTTAATTTTTAATATACTGTATAAACCCCTGTGAGGTCCTATTATAATTCTTCCCTCCAGCATAAATTCTTCCTTCTCCTTAATAAAGTTTGTAGCTGTGTTGCAGAGTCGCAGATTCTAAATATTGTCTCCTGGTATAGTTTTAAAGTCTCTTGAGTGACTGATTGTCCCTCTCTCCCAGCTGCAACACTGACATTATAAATGTTGACATTTCAGTGAGAGATGAAACCGCACACATCAAAACACAAATATGGGACATTTCCAGTTAGCCTGCTAAATCCCAGTAAAAGAGATTTTCTATATTTGGAGGCATTGTTATAGATTAGTAGGCTTTTAGTTCATGGAGTAGTGTTAAAGAGGGACTTTCACAGAGGGGAAAACTTAAACTTTGGCTGAAAAATAAGGTCTATTCCCCTTTCCCATGCTTTGAACAATTTTCCTGGTTCCAATCTGTTTCCTAATTATCAAATAAATTTCCTGTTTAAGCACAAGTTTTCTTCAGTGAGATTTTTAGGCTAGGTAAGCAGCATCTTGTCTGCTAGGGAGCCCTCACTCTACTGCAGTGAGAACTCAAACTAAATGAGAGCTGACACCTTCATTCTGGGAATGCTTTTAATCTAGCTTTGCACATAAACACAAACATTCACTTAAAAAGCTTAGTGCTTTAAAGCCTCTCAAATAAAAAATGTCAATCACTGTGACATATCATTAGAAATATTTTTCCGTTATTTACAGCATACTTTGAAACAAATCATCCACAGGTGCACATGTCACAGTGATGTCAACGGAGTTATACTGATCTACAGTCCCTGATGACCTAGCCCTGTGATTTGAAATCACTACTAGGAAAGAATGACTAGAGGATCTGGTTTAAAAAGTAAAAGCATGGATTCTGTAATACTGACAATTGGTTGATACTTGGTCAAACTCTTATGCACTCTACAAAAGGCAAAGAACATCTGTGATATTAAGTTATGCTGTTGAAATAAATGGAAAAGACCACTTGACTTAATACAGGATATAAGAAGATAGTATCTTATTCTGCCTTTTTTTTTTTTTTCCGTTTTATAGGTGGAGTTTGGACAATATCAGCAAAAGGACTGTCAAAAGATTAAGCAGAGGTCTTACTGAATTTTTCTTTATACAGTGGAGGTGCTGAGTATCTCAGGAGGTTTCACAGCATCTTTATGAGGAGTCAGATTATTCTGATAAGAAATATACTACTGAATTATTTTCCAACCCTCTATTCAATATTGAGTCTTTTCAGAACCAATCCATGCTTACCTTACTCTCTCATCACTGATTAGAAGAATCTCTCTTTTAAGTTATGTCATAAACAAACGAATAATCCCGTGATTTTTTTCTACAAGATATAAACTCATAACATGTATTGATGAGAGTAGGAGACTTACAAAAGGTAATTTTCACGAAGCTCCAGAAGTTCTTATCAGTCTTTGAACCTGAGAAGGTTGCTGTTTTATTTGAAAGTTTCAGGTAGCTTTTGAGACAGTTTTCAACACTTCAGTCTCTCCCGTTTAAGCTTCAGAAAGGACTATGCAATAGAATTGTTATTCAGTCTTTCTTGAACTACAACAGCATTGTAAGTGTGAAAAAACCCCACATTTTTATGTATTCAAAATGTTATCTATCAAGCACATCAGAGCCTATCTGATTTATGCACAAATAAGTTGAAGAAAAATAGCTGCAGCTAGGTGGTAGTATTACTTATTCCATTTAGTTAGTTACATCACTTATTCCAGCAGAGAACTTATCCTTCGATTTTAAGGGATAAAATTTCCAGAGAAGTTGCTTCAGTGGACAGACTAAACATTGAAAGCAGAAATGACGAAGCTAAATGTCATTCTTCAGAATCAGGAAGCACAGTATGATTTGAGAGAAGATTGCTGGTAATCAGCACTACAGATTTTAGTACGTAATCACTATTTATGTCTTGTTCAAAATATGAAAAGAATGTTGCAATGAGATAAGATATAAGGACGCAGGGGCTAGAAGGGATATACTTAATGTGAAATTGTAACAGGAAACTGATAAAAGTGTTTATGCAGCTGGTGTGATCATAGCTTTGCACCTACATCTGCACAGAATCCCTGGCTGTGAACCCATCCTAGAAAGAGACACTTAAGTCTCACTGGTGAAACTTAAGAAATTAACCCATTTTTCCACCATACCATCCAACCGACTATTGGAAGACTTCCGTGGTAGGAGGAGACTTGGATTGCTGAGTAGGAACAGGGATTAATTACAAATTCTCTGACTGACAATGTACTTTAACAGGATACTGACTGCTGTAAATCAAGTTTCTCTCAGTTCTTCCATTTTGAAGTTTTGCATGTCAGAATTACTTTTCATAAGTATTTACTGTGGCAGGAACTTGGCTTCCAGCATCATTTTTGAAAAGAGAGAGAAACTTTGCCCAGTTTGGCCCTGTCTGCCAGATAGCACAGGTTGCTCTGGAAGCTGTTTCTCTGTGTACAGCATAGAGGGAGCTGGGATCCTTACTTCTGAGCTAACATTTCTCCCGGTGAGCAGGGCAGTAAGAGACAGAGAAAAGGAGCTGAGATCTTCACTCACAAGACATTGGTAAAAGTAACACCATGTACAACGGAAGCTGCAGAATGATACAGCCTAAAGTCAAGAGCTTTTTTTACTTCTTTTGATCGAAGTTACTATGTTTGTGTCGCTCTTTGATTTGCAGTCCTTTCACTGCATGTGGCACCAGCTGCAGTCCTGTCTACAATGCTTTAGCACAAAGTATACAAAGTAGGACTCAGATAAGCGTACGAAAGACATCAATGTTCAGATTAATGAATTAAGCTACAGACAGGAGACACATTTACAGAATACATTGGTTATATTTACACCCAATAGCAAGAAAACCAGTCAGAAACCTTTTCTATCCCAGTACAAAAACTGCAGTGAAGTGGTGTGTGCATCCACCCAAAATCTACTGAAAATAGATAGGGGTCATAAAGCAGAAACGATGGTACAATCAATGCCCTAGGTGATGTCCCTCAGCAGCTTTGTGTCAATAGGCGTGAATTGCCTGGATACTGCACTATATGGCCTTTTGCAAATATGATTCATGGAAGACAATTTTTGGCAAAATAATAGTTAGAAATTTCATTTCGTTTCAAAACCCAAAGGTAGTAATAACACACTCTAGGTGACCTTCTTCATTAGAGATGAACACTGGAACAAATTGATATTGCATTAGTATGTAGTGTCCAGATTTATTAGTTGTTTCATGTTCATCTGTTATGCTGCATAAAAATGACATGGAAAACAGTGTTATAAAAAGCGTACAAAAATAAAATATTCAGAGCTAGAGTAATTCTAACCATTTTTCCAAGTAGAAAAATGCTCTCTTTAAAATAGGAATTCCTAAATTTCTCTTCTACCTCTCCAAAAAACCAGAAGGTACTTGGGTTGTGTTGTTTTGGGTTTTTTTTTTTGACATAATGCAAACAAAGCACAGACCTGTGGATGTTAGCCTAAACCTTCTTTTCTTTACAAATAGGACAGATTGCTTCAAACACATGTAAAATAACAGCTGGTCCAAGTATAAAATATTTCCAAATGCCTTAAAACCTACATTTAACTACAAGAAAGAGGGGTGATGGAGTGTGTCCAAGGAAGAACAACAAAGCTGGTAAAGGGTCTGGACCACAAGTCCGATGAGGAGTGGCTGAGGGAACTGGGTTTGTTTAGCCTGGAGAAAGGAGGCTGAGGTGAGACCTACAACTACCTGAAAGGAGGTTGTAGCATGGAGGGTGCTGGTCTCTTCTCCAAAGTAACAAGTGGTAGGAAGAGAGGTAACCACCTCAAGTTGTGCCAAGGGAGGTTTAGATCAGATACTAGGAAGAATTTCTTCGTGGAAAGGGTTGTCAGGCATTGGAACAGGCTGCTCAGGCAAGTGCTTGAGTCAACATCCCTGGAGGTGTTTAAAAGACATGTAGATGTGATGCTTAAGGACATGGTTTAATGGGACTTGGCAGCATTATGTTTATGGTTGGACTCCATGGACTTAAAAGTTTTTTGCAACCAAAATGATTCTATGATTCTATGATCTGATGATTTTAACTCGATAACTAAATACAGCAAAATGCTGAGTTATCAAGACAGTTTTGGATAAATTAATGGCAAAAGTAATCTCCATACAGCCCCTAAATTTATACTTAGCATTCTGACCACAAGAAAGTTATTCGATTTATAAATCTCAGCCTTACATGCTCCAGAGGGTGGTCATCTTGCTGACTGAGAATCTAATGGCTTGTTTCAGTGAACATCAGATTATTTTTCCTCATGATAAATATTGACTTTGTCTTCCCCTTGTTCTACATTAATGTATTCCATCAATAAATAATGATATGCATCTCAACAGAAGTCAACACCTACTTATTACAATAGTTTTCCTAGTACTATAATAATGAGAAAGTCTTTTTAATCAGGATGGAAACCAGGTTGATTATGGTTGTTCATAGGGCAATAAAAGATTCTTTTTATTTCCTGCTCTACTTTATGATGACTGCTGGTTGAAGCTTTTCTAGTATAAGGTATGCAAAAAGAAGGGACAAATCCTGTTCATAATTATTTTTTCAAAACATCTCAGAGCTGCTCTGGTCCACCATATAAGTTTTAGTGGTACAAATATTGTCAGTTGAAAAGATGAGGAAAAGATTTGTCTCCGTTCCTTACAATGTATAGTAGCTCACAATATATTTCTTTATAGAACACAGTATCTAGTTTCCATTGTTTAGCCTGGAGGAGACTGAGAGATAGCTCATTATGACCTACAGTTTCCTCATAGGGGCAGGAGGAAGGGCAGGCGCTGAACTCTTCTCTCTGGTGACCAATGATAGAACCTGAGGGAATGTCAGGAAGATGTGCCAGGGGAGGTTTAGGTTGGACATTAGGAAAAGGTTCTTCACCCAGAGAGTGTTAGAACACTGAAACAGGCTCCTCAGGGAGGTAGTCATGACTCCAAGCCTGGCAGTATTCAAGAAGTGGTTGGACAATGCACTCAGACACATTGTGTGAGTTTTGGGGTTGTCCTATGCAGGGGAAGGAGCTGGACCTGATGATCCTTGTGGGTCTCTTCCAACTCAGGACATTCTATGATTCTATGTCATTCAAGCTACAATGCATACATGGAGGCTGGAAGAAAGCCACTCTGAAATAAACAAGATTCAGTTGTGTAGTTCAGTGATCATGTGTAGCATGTGGATCACGAGGAAGCAACAGACTGAGGAGACCACAGACTGACATTTCAGGTTGCTATTAATTAATGACAGATGCAGTCTGGGTACACTATTTTAGACTGTAATCTGAGCTTTGACCTATACATGCTACCAGACACTGGAAAACAAACTAAAATGGAAACCATCACTTTACAGAAAGGAGTTGGAATGGGATTGAAAAGATACAGGCAGTCAGTTGGCATGCTTAAGTAATTTTATTTTCAGCAGCATATGATTTAAAAGAATGGATCTTCTGCAAAATACACAGTGTAATGCTACTTATGTGGCAAAACCAAAAATTGTAACCCATATTGTGACAGACATACCTAATAAAACTGATGTTATCATAAATAAGTTTAAGAAACCTTTTTTCCATTGAGTCAGATAGAGATGAAAGGAGAGATAAACTCAAAATAGTGTATCTTTTGCTCTAAATGGTATTCAGGAAAAGTAGTTAAATTTTGTTTTCTTTTACTTTTTCAGTATTCTGAAATGCATCCTTTGTCTGTATTCAGTACACTACCACATCCACCTGATGGTTTTTTGGAATACTTAGGACACTTTTCTCCTGTTCCACCAGATCAGAACTTATTTTTAAGGACAGAATCCCAGATCAGATTTTTAGGACATAATCCCTTCTGTCTCCAGAAAGACACTACTGTTTCAATTGAAAACTAACCAGGGAGTTTAGGTGTACACACGATCTAATTGCAAGAGAGTTTTAGTCCTTGTGGAAGTTTTGTTCAAATAATGGCTTTCAATTGCAATCGGCAGCAGTCCAGGCTCTGCATAAAACTTTATTCTGTATTTCAGTGGATGGGAAGTTTGTACATGTCACTGTCACCTCTGTATCTAGAAACAGACAAACAAACAAACAAAACTAGAAAAAAATCCTTCACTAGCAATAATTTTTACTTTAACAGAGAAAAAAGGCACATAAAGAGAACACCACTTATTCATACAAATGGCTGGTTTAACACACGCTGAACAAACTGATGCATAAATTGGCTATGATAAATGCTTGTGTTAAATTTTGTTATTTATTATGTGTTCCATTATATGAATTGGTCGTAGAATTATAACAAATGCTCTTTATTAATCTTACCTTCCCTATGGCTGGAGAATGACTAGAGGCAATCATCTTCAGTGTGGAACTCAATTCCATTATTGTTGACATGCAGTAGAGGCCAGACAGCCTCCTAATCCTGGACAGACAGCTCAAATTCCCCCTCTTCTACTCTTTTAGCATCCTGCATCTCATCTTGCCTTTCTGTGCTGACATGGGCATCTCTTTCCAGTACTATTTCCTCTAGTTCAGGAATTCTTGAGAATGGAGGTTCAAGATATAAGAAATATGAAGTAAAAATAACTTGATAACTATTAATTTGACTATATATAAATTATAATACAAAGCAAATTTGCCTTCATCTCAACAGTTTCACCACACATTAAAGGTGGCTGCATGGTCAGTTGTCTTTTGCGTCATTATTTCACCCTAAAATTCCCTGTGAAAGTCCCACACTGGAAGAAATCCAAACTGGAGGTGTGGGGTGCAGTGTGATTAAAAAAATAAACCCTGCAAAACTGCTATTCCTATTTTCACCATTATGGTAAGAACAAAGATAAGGCCAAAATGCTATTCTAGATTAATAGAATGTGTAAATGATGAGGTTGAAGACCTAATGGTCCTGCTTCTAACCTGTGCCACGCTGACAGGGTGCCATTCTACTGGCAGGAATGAAAGAATTTCTGTTCTGTGCTTTGTGAGAATCAAGTATGGTACTGCAACTTTAACTCGTCTTAGAAGGGTGAGACTATCACGAAGGCTTATGTCTGATCCTTATTTCACAAGCATAATGAAGATGAGAGTCCTGCGGACCTGCTGACCCCCATAGAACCTCCTCCCCATTTGCTTGGAAGGGTTCGTTAGAACAAGATCCTCAAGCATTGCTGTCAGCTCACTAAAGGGACCCCTTGACTCTTTTTCTCCTCCATCCACACTGTTTGCTCTTTTTTTAAGGTGAACAGGGTGGAGTGACTACTAAGGCAGATTAATTGTGCAACTGCTAGAGGGGAGAAGAGGAAATGGTTTAGGAAGATCTGTAAAAAAAAAGTGAAGGAAGATGTAACTGAAAACTGATGCACTTCTGACGATTTTTAAAATGCTATTTCTAATATTATTATCCCTTTTGAGCTGTGTAGCTTTCCACTACAAGCATCATACAACCTCTGTGCTGCCCAATGCAATGGGCTCCTGCTACCACCTGCTTCCAGATGCCAGCCTAAGAGAGATGACAAAATGACACACCAAGGTATTGTTCACACACAGCTAATGGGTCGACAGCAAAAACTCCAGCAGCTGCCTCTGTGCAGGTGGAATACTACTTATGATGGCCAGCCTTGTTGTGGCCTCAAGAGAAGTAGCAGGATAGGTTTCCACACGGTTGGGATGGTACTTTTACCAACTTGGCAACTAAATTGTTTGGCTGTGAATTTAAAAATCAAATGTATTTTGGCCCAGGAATAATGTGAGAAAAACAATTAAACCCACACGTTGACTTAGAGCTGAGTAAAATTTCACTTTCCAGGGATACGGAATTCCAATATATGACTAGAAAACCCAACAGACACCTCATATTTGCTTTTGCTTATGTGTATTTCTACTTTATATGGTGGAAAGCATGAAAAAAAAAAAAGAGGAAACTTTAGAGACCAGAATGCTAAGGAGCTTAATGTTTCAGTAAACAGTCTGGCGTATTCTCTCTGACTCGTTTTCTAACCTTTCCTCATAAGTGCCATTGAAAATTAACAAACATGCTCACCAGTGCATTGTTTTGATTTTTTTTTTTTTCAGAAGGATTATGCTACATGGCTCTTGGCCTGTTGGCTTAAAGAAGGGCCAGGGACATGTGATAGCAGCCCTCAAAAACATCGGTTAGCACTTGATAGTGTCACTGCATTCTCACACTTTTATTGCAAGGAGGCAACACAGGAACTTTAATGTCAAAATAACCATTAATGTCTTGACATACTGTACTCTGCTAGCGTATCTGCCTTTTCCAGATGTCTGCAACTAATATCCTAAAATACCGAGTACATTACCAGAGTTACCTTATGGTTGCTTCTCCAGATGCACAGAATGGCATTTGTATTTTATGTATTTGTAAAACTGTATTACTTCGTAAAAGATCGATACGTGCATAAATGCCAGCAAATGGAAGGAACTGATGAGAAACCAGAAGTTTTTTACAGAATCAAAGCAATGAAACATTTGTATGAATCTTTTACCTAAGAGTTACAAGAGGCTGAAACGGAAGTGGTTGAAATACATGGGGAGTACCTGGGGAAAAAGCCAGGCTGTTTCAGGAGCCATTATATGTGATCTCTATGCATTCTCCTCCTCCTCCCTCTCCAAAAGTTTCATTTCACGTACATTCTCTTTGGACTACAAGTTTCTGCAAGAATCTTCCTTTGGACCATCCCCATTCCGCAGGGCAACTATCACTAACTTTTCATTTTACATGGAAACAAGGGAAAATGAATACTAGCAATGCTAAAGAGGTGGAATGACTGGTACAAAATAAATAATTTCATGTAACCATCCTCCATGACTAAGACTTCAAAATTCACTACTTGAGAAACTAAGTATCAGCAGAAAAGCAAGGCTGAACTACACCAGGGTCAGCTTTACAGGAGAACGGAGTAAAGAACAAAAATTCTTCATACTAGGTACGATAGGTCTGAGAAGCCTGTTAATTTAATCAGATATAGGATGCTAAAAAAGCAGTTTTACTAAAGAATTGGCTTTCAGCTTTTCTATTCTTTGTTGCACTACTATGACCAACAACACCACAGACCTCTGTTACAGAACGTTTAATGTATTTACATTTAAAGAGTGTATAATAAATTGCCTCATATAAAAAAAATTGGGAGGACAAAACAAAATATAAAATAAATCCTGTAAAAATAGATTCAAAAGTCTTGTGTATAGGCATGATCATATGACTAAATTACCTAAAGGTAAGCTGAAGTTTGAATGTAGAGTGTATCACCCACTCCACAAAGACCACCTGGACACAGCTTATACCACCCAGTGAAACAAGGTCTACCCAGATGAGCTTACTGCCAGGTTCATGCCAATGAGAGCGTCTGACTGAACACTTTGATTAGAACGGATGCAGCACCTATCTTAAAATTCTTAGGTTTTAATATTCATGATACAGTGAGGAGACAAATTCAAAGTCTAGCAGCTGTTAGATGCCCAACACACACAGACGGATCCGGTGTGGTATTGAATCACTGAATCACAGAATGTTAGGGATTGGAAAGGACCTTGAAAGATCATGTAGTCCAATGCCCCTGCTGGAGCAGGAACACCTAGATGAGGTTACACAGGAAGGTGTCCAGGTGGGTTTTGAATGTCTCCAGAGAAGGAGACTCCACAGCCTCCCTGGGCAGCCTGTTCCAGTGTTCCATTACCCTCACTGTGAAGAACTTTCTTCTCAAATTTAAGTGGAACCTC
>VWYH01002274.1:68610-82384 GCA_013399365.1 Pampusana beccarii
GCTCTGATCTTGAGCTTGGTAGAAGCAGTCCCTGAATGCTAACCAACTATCTCGGGCTCCTTTACCTTCAAGTATCCTTGCCTATGGGATTTCCCCCATCAATTTTTTGAAAAGGCCAAAGTTTGCCCTGCTGAAGTCCGGGGTTGCAGTTCTGCTTGCTATTCTGTTCCTGCCCCACGAGATCCTGAACTCCACTGTCTCATGGTCACTGCAGCCAAGGCAGCCCTCAACCTTTACTGCTCCAACCAGACCCTCATTGTTAGTGAGAATGAGATACAGCAGTGCTCCTCTCCCAGTTGGCTCATCCACTGTTGGCATCAGGAAGTTATCGTCAATGCACTGGAGGAACATCCTGGACTGTGGATGGCTGGTATAGAGCCACATACACAGACTCTGGATCCAACAGATACTCACACTTCATTGACACGTAGGCTTATTTCAACCAGTGGTCAATGGGTCCTCATGCAGACAAGGGTGGATGCCTCCATGAGGAAGCTAAGTTACTCTCAAGATAAATTAACAAGAATTGAGAGGGCCCTTGTACAGGTTTACCATTAAACTATAACTTTTAAATGTAACTTATTTTTCAAAATATTACAGCTGATCTTCCCTTTCTAATGAAGAATACTCTGGCATTCATCCAGTTGTGCTCTCTTGTTCTGAGAATTCTTAAATGAGTAAAAAAAGCACTTCAGCTACTGTCTCCTCTGGAAAGAGGAAAGTAACTGCAGCTGAGAACACTCCAGCCACACATATGCCCACCTGTTCATGCAGGTAGTCCTCCTAAGATGGAGGCTGAATGGTGTTGCGGATTACTCCAGTTCTAAGTCAGATGGAGAGCCCTGCTGAAGAGAGGGCATTCCCAGCGAAGAACTGTCCATTTCATACTCTCCACAGCACAAGAAAAGACATCCAGAAAACCAGTTTTTCTCAGTTCTGCATTGTTATTCCCAATATTTTATGGTTTACTTTTACGAAATGCATTTACAGAGCTTGTTATGTAAAAATAATGAAGTGTCTGATATGCACTATTCCTGCCATGAGTGGAAACAGATACTATTCTTAGGATTACTGGTATATCTTTCCAGTACTCTCAAAAGAGGTATTAGTTCATAATTTAACTCAGTTTTGTCAATATTACCCTAGAGCCTGCACTTGCACTTTAAATGGAACACTTTATCCTGCAGTGAAATGATATTTTACTCATACCCAGCCAATTTCAGGGATATTTGGTGAGCCCTATTCCATGCTTTTAGTGGGATCACATAAAAGGATAAGTCTGAGGTATAAATTTCTGCTGTGCGCTCCCCAGTGCAGCTTTATATATTATATTCCTCAATTGCTTCTAGAAAAGAGAAAGCACATTTCCAGGCTGTAGCAAAAGTACATTAAACAGATAATTTTCTTTTATAAACAATCAATTTTGTAGCAAGCTTTGAGAGAAATGCAACTTTAGCATCAGAGCAAAAAATTAATGTCAACTTTACAGATAATTGTAGTGGTCCTTTTTTTGTCAGGACGAATTTGACCTTTTAATGACCATTAACTTCAAATCACTAAACACCTTTGTGACTTGATTTTTGGCCTGTACTACAAGATATTATTATGGTACATCAATGGAATTATGGTGAGAAATAATCCACAAGCCTTTTTCATCTGTTATTGAAGAGTTTATAGAAATTTCAATTTCATTGAGTGATTCTTCTATGATTTCAAAGTAGAGAGGAAGCATTAAGAAGATAAAGAGAGCAAAAATTTATGAAATACAAAACTCAAGGAAGCAGTATGAAGAGAAGCTGCCAAATTCATATGTACTGTTGTTAAGTCACAAAATACGTACCCATCGTTAACCAATTGATATGATAAATGCTTTCTGACCACCTACAAAACAAGAGGATATTTTTCAAGTTTTAGATCATTCAGCACGACAAGAGACAGCAGATTAAAGTGATACATTGTTTAGTAGCAGAGTGCTTAGTTTATATTTAACTAATAATTAATAGATGTATTGTAAGTAAGAAATGGAACAATTATAACTAACATCATCAATTATTTCTTAGTATAGATGTATGTCAAAATTTTTTAAAATTGTAATGCATATGTAATAATGTGAATATAAGCAATGCAAGAGCATCCGGTCTTTGGACCACAAAAATAAACCCCAGAATATACAAAATCCTGGAATAAAAAACCTCCACATGAGCATTTCTGTAAAAAAGTCTTACATTTTGTTAGGAAAATTTTCTGGTTGATTGTTCTTGATCAGCTCTTTTTAAATACACAGATATTACATTAAAGGAGCTGTATAATTATATTTTTGAGTCTCAGTCTAATACTCATATAAAATTTATTCATGTACCAGCCAAAATCAAAAGCACATTAAGTATGAAGTTGTATTCTTTCCATACCCAGTTTCAAACATTAGGTCTTTTTAAGGTATTTGAGGTATTTCCAAGGTATCTACTGCTGTGATGTTTAAGTGCCAATATCTGATGTTTCCTTTTGCTGTAAATTGATTCTTTGTACCTTGTTAGATGTGTGAACCTTCCTACTGTGCATCTAAATACACTGAGAATGTGTGTGAGGGCCCATGGCTATCACAAGTAGCAGGGAATGTCCTTACTAAGTCTCAATCACTGTCAAAATGTAGGGGGCTAGAAAGCAAATTAGGGCTGTGTTTTTGCTCTTCAGTGTCTACGTGAAAATTAGATGAGGGATGTCTGCTCAACCCTGAAAAGTTCAAATAAGAAAAGACATGCTTTGCTTAGCTTTAGCCTTGTGTTCATTTTTTTCTTTTCTGTTTGCCTTCTGGATTCATTTTAGAAATGCATTTTTTTATTGGACCTTGAAAACTGTGGGATTTTGGAAGGACCTTTCTTACCTGTGTCTGCATTTGAAGGAATGCATTCCTTACTTTCAATGACTCTTTTTAGGACTGATTTGAAATGTTAACAGTATTGTGATAGTTTTCCTGTATAAAGTAAATACTCTGCAATCTTCAGTCATGGACAATCATTTATTCTTCTCTGTGAGGGCAACATTTTAGATTAATGTGAAATTATAATTGCAGAGTATTGAACTCAAGCTAAATTAATTCTGCTATCTACTATTGCTGTCTGAAGCGTGGTAGCAATTCTTAATTTTCAGGACTGATTTTTTTGTGTTTGCTGCTGAATATAGAGCTATGTAGTAAATATGGCTGATTAATTTTGCTGGATGGCCTTTGAGCACATGAGTGTCACAAAACACCTTTGTTGTTTCTAGTTTTACTAAGCAATGATTTCAACATGAACAATTGTTAAAATACTTTGTTGCTAGCAAAACTTTGTCAGGATTAAGACACTATAAGCAAGAATATTCTATATACAATAAAAATAGTGTTATGGTCATAATTAATATGGTTGGCATAACGAACATTGTTAGGTTTTCCCAATATAAATTTTATTTATATATATATATATATATATATAAGCTTGTGCTAAGTCTGTTTCTGGATAAACGATTTTTCTAAAATGAAAAGGCAGGTTGTTCTTCCTGCACAGAAATTTAAGGAACCTCAAGTCCAGACTATTTCTCAGGTTCCACTCCTAGTAAATCAGCGTTTGGGCTTCCATGCTGCAAATTCACATCTCTTAAGACTGATAGCAACAATTATTTCAGCTCATCTTTGGCTCCCTCTCTTAGCAAGACATAGGAGCATCCTGGGCAATAGGATGTTTAACACTGAGTTGAGGATAACCTACCCCTATTTAGTACAAATGGATCAGTCTCCTTAGGAGTAGCAATAATTGCCCGAGAGAGTACAAACTTCCTCATTTTTACAGGATGCTTGAAATGACCAAAGTCTTATGATGAAATTGTAACAATGATCAAATGAAAGAATCTTTTTTTCACAAAGAAACTCTTACGTACTTGTCCTGCTTTCAGCTGGGATAATTTTCTGCCTGATATCTGACTGTGGCTGTTGCATACAAACCAAATAAAGTCCAGAGCTTTCAATAGGGCAGCTGATGGCTTTTTAGAACCTTTTGTGTCCCACTGTGCCTGTCTTCCCGAATGCGCCTTGGCCGATGTTGTCAGTCACGTCCCCTTGCCTCCTCACTCTCACTTCCTGCCCCTCCCATGGCTTGGCAAGCAGGAGGGGCAGGATCCCTGGTCAATACACAGGGTCCTCTGCCAACGAGGTCCACCAAGACCAGAGAAGCTTCTGGACCATGCTCATAATGACCACAGCCAGATTTGACCAAGCTAGAAAATGAGGCCATACCAAAGATCCCCTTGGAGTGGTCCCCTTGGAGCAGTGGGTCTGTGAACAGAGCCTTCGACTTAGATCAGGGATGCTGTC
Organism: Pampusana beccarii; assembly: GCA_013399365.1. NCBI lineage: Eukaryota > Metazoa > Chordata > Aves > Columbiformes > Columbidae > Pampusana > Pampusana beccarii. The sequence goes on from VWYH01002274.1 coordinate 72,956, forward strand.
TAAGGTGACCTCCCGAGTCTTCTTTTCCTTGGTGAGTGATTATTTCTTTTGGACATAACCTAGAGTGAGCCCTTGCCTGCCCTGCCTCAGCAAATCACAGAGTCACAGAATATCAGGGATTGGAAAGGACCTCAAAAGATCATCTAGTTCAATCGCCCTGACGGAACAGGAACACCTAGATGAGGTTACACAGCAATGTGTCCAGGTGGGCTTTGAATGTCTCCAGAGAAGGAGACTCCACAACCTCCCTGGGCAGCCTGTTCCAGTGTTCTGTTACCCTCGCTGAGAAGAACTTTCTTCTCATATTTAAGTGGAACCTCCTGTGTTCCAGTTTGTACCCGTTGCCCCTTGTCCTATCATTGGTTGTCACCGAGAAGAGCCTGGCTCCATCCTCATGACGCTCACCCTTTACATATTTATAAACGTTAATCAGGTCAATGACTATTTCTTCTGGGCACTTTGAGTGAGAGAGGCCTTTTTTCGAATGAGTGTGTGCATGCTGTGGATCATTATTCTTGTGTCGTTGTATGACAGTAATATCCCCAACTGGTACGTTGAACCTGCAGTTTATCAAATGTTGCTGTAAGGCACGTTTAACGAAAGAATGTTGTTTTTACAAAACTAAGGAGGTGGTGCCTGACCCCAGCAGGGGTGGAAGGACTGAGAGACATCAGACTACGAATCCTTAATGTAAAACACAGTCTTTTCCAACTAGTCCCAGAATGCATACTGATACCTGTATTTACAAGTTAATCTAGGGGGATGGGTAGCCAAAGAGCCAGGAATCTGTATTTTAAATTGATTGTTAAAGGGAAGTGTATTGTTTGGATTAGATGAATGAAATATGTAAACCAAGGCAGGCATCTGGTAGTCTGTAAACCCTGAAGTACCCAACCAATGGGAAACAGGGGAGGGGAATTGCAGGCAGGATTTGGGGGGATATAAGCAGGGGCTTTTTACCGTATTATATGTGCCTACCTTTAGGTAGAACACCTGATCTTGCAAAGTCGTTATTAAAATATGCTTTGCTGAGAGATCCTGCCTGGGCCTATTACATTTGCAAGGTAATTGTTTCCTACATTGCTAGAGTGCTGACTGATTTTGGATTACGCCCCCTCCCCGTCCTGGTATTGGTTTTGATTAAGGTTTCCATTCCAAATTAGAGTTGGTTTAGGCTTACAATTGCTTGCAGTTGTTTTGGAGTGCCTCCATGACATTGGCATAGTGCTGTATTTTGCATTTAGAATGAGAATAATGTTGATAATACATGGATGTTTTAGTTTTTGCTAACTAGTCAAGGACTTTTTAGTTTATCACGCTGTGCCAGGTGCACAAGAAGCTGGTAAAGGGCACAGCCAGGACAGCTGACCCAAAATAGCCAAAGGGATTTTCCCTACTATATGATGTCATGCTCGGTATACAAAGCTAGGGGGAAAAAAGGAAGGAAGGACATAGAGAGTGATGGCATTTGTCTTCCCAAGTAACAGTTACATGTGATGGAGCCCGGCTTTCCTGGAGATGGCTGAACACCTGCCTGCCCATGGGAAGTGGTGAATAAATCCATTGGTTTGCTTTGCTTGCATGTGCAGCTCTTGCTTTACCTATTAAACTGTCACAACCCACAAGTTTTCTCACTTTTAGTCTTCTGACTCTCTCCTTCACCCCAACCAGGGGGAAATGAGCAAATGGCTGTGTGGTACTTAGTTTCCAGCTGTGGTTAAACCACAATAGTTTTGAAAATTATAAAACTGAGAAAAAAAGCTGAGATATGCGGAGATCCACGTCTTTTCATGAAAGCCACTCTTCTGTGGAGAAATAAAGAAGAATGGATGGCACATCACATTTGACTTTGACTTTGTTAGCTATAGTATTTTTCCTCTGTTTCCAGGTAAGGTGAACTTGAATTCTTGTCTGACTAGTCATAACTATTGCCTATAGGAGAAAATACATTAGTAGATTTCAGAAGTTTTCAACCATTTGAGATATTACATTTCCAGAAGGTGAACTAGAACCTAACATGAAGGTTAAAAGAATCAATGAAAGAAGGTGTCAGCAATGTCTTTTTTAACTCAGTTCTACAGCACAGTGGTCCACAAGTACCTGAACAGGGAAGCTCAGGTTTCTTCTTTTCTGTTGACACAGAAAGAAGTTGAGTTTATGGATTAAGATCCACTGATGCACAAACAGAAGAAAAAGACACTATGACCCTCAGATGTTTACAACTTTACTCCTACATGTATGACTCAGTGAAAGCCTGTGTATTAGAAAACTGTCTGTGGCTTAAGCTAGTATTATCAGTGACTCCAATACACAAAGTTTGTGTTTCTGCGTTCTTCTTCGTTTTTATTGGATTGTAAACCTGATAAAGAGTTTTGCATGCATTTTCTGATCTCAGGTGTGCTTCTGAATATGTAAATGTCTGCATATGAATGCATATTTTTGGAAGAATCCATGTACATCTATCCATGAGCTGTTTTGCGTGTTGACACACCTGTGACTAAAAACTATTTCCTTACAGAAACTTAGAAAAAATACACTATTGTAAGTTATCATAGTAAATATCTGTCCTGTCGTAACCAAATTGTCTGACCAACTTTTCCTTCTTGAATTTCTCTAACAATATAAATTGTTATACACAGTGAGCTAGAAAACATCAAAAACATTTAGAATTAGAAGGTATTTAGAACTGAGTAGAATACAAACCTGGAAAAGCAAAAAGACAGATTCTTGACTTCTCAGCTACACGGAGGGTGTTAGTCATGCCAAAAGCTTTAAGTAGATACTCATTCAAATCTTTAACCCTAAAGGAATATTGCCAGCCAGTTGCCATGCACCTCCGAGCAAGGGAATTGCTCATTTACATGGTAACATCAAAATTTCAAGAAAAAAGTAGTCGTTTTCATATGCAATACTCAATATCAACTTTGATTAAAATTGATCTCTATTTAAATGAATTAAATAAGGTAGCTCTTCTTTGATCATGAGTGCTTATTTCCAGAGTGAAGACTGTTCATTCCAGTCTTGATGCCCTAATTAAAGATGATAGCATGAATTAGCATTCAGCTACTTACTATGTTAGTCACATCTTAAGCAAAAATGTATCACTCCTCAAACCGTCCTGACCCCTCACTCCTAGAACTGGGAATTCTTGCAGAAGTACAGAAAAGCAGTTCAACAGTTCAATTAGAAGTTATTTCAGCTTAAAGGCTGCAATATTGGTGTGAAAAGCAACAGCAATGTCAGAACAGGGATTGCAATAGTTATTTTAAAAATCTTAAATGCAAAAGCACAAGGACTTCCACAGCAGAATCAACTGAGTTTAAGTGTTATCAGTTCGGTATGCAAGGCTGGCAATCAGTTTTCCTGGAAAGCTGCTTCAAGAGTTCGGCTTGAACTTGGTTATTACACCCCACTGAAGCCTGTGTCACCTAATCCCGAGTGGTTGATGGACACCGGATAAGATAGCCCTCTGTCGTAATCCTTGGTACCTACTGTTTACTAAGTAACACCCAGTCCCAGAAGTAAAATGAAAATATGCAAAAGTGGTACTGGTGCAGATAAAAGCCTCACAGGAGGAATTCAGCAGACGTACAAAAGATCATGCGAGAACATCCAGGTGCAAGTACTGACTACCACAAAATGGGAGTAATTTCTGAAAATATCTGATTTTGAAATACTTAAAAGCAAATAATTTTTATTTAATGCAGTATATAATAAAAGAATTTGAAGGTAACTGCACTTTCCACAAAAATATAACTTATAAACAACATGTTAAAACATTATTCAAGCTGTTCAGTGATCTATTTCTGAATTTGCCCTACAGATAAAGACATGCAGACAAATACATCGTCTCTCACTGATTAGTGAGTCCTCATTGTCGTCTTGGCAGAACAAGATGTGGAGTTCACACTGTTAGTTCCTCTGTTAAAAAGAAAATAGAAAATTTGAATAGTTCTAGAGTTCCAAATGTGAAAACAAAGAAAGAATGGGGATATTTCTGCTGCTGATAGCTCATGAAAATGAAAGATGGAGGAATGTATTTACGCATGACCTTGAACCACTTCCTAGGATAATGAGTATTCTTTAATTCTATAAGCTAAATAAAATAATTCTGTTTTCAGAGGGAAAGCCAGAAGGGTATTAAGCCCTTTCTGCCAGCGATAAGTGTGGAAGAATTATTGTCATGCTGTGAAAAACTTGCTTTTGGTTTTTGCTGAAAATAGACAAAGAAACAAAATGTCCTGTAGCTAATATCTAATCAATTAATTAAAAAAAAATGCAAGTATTTGTGTTTGTTACGCAAAACCTCATAATAAACGATGAATCAGCAGCTTTTAAATTTAATAGTCACCACCATGGGATTCTTTTGTTAAAATCTCTGAGGATAAAAGATTGAAAGTACTTATGGTTTTTAACTTTATGTAAAAAAAAATAGGATTAACTACTTTAAATACTATCCATCACATACATTATAGCTTTAATGTATGTAAAAAATAAATACAAAACGGTAACATGATTGTACACATATTGCCCTGGATTGCATAAGAGTCCAAACACTAAGCCATTAATTCCATAGTGTAAAGCTGAATGTACAGCCTTCCTGAACTTCAGAAGCCTTTGGGGTGTGAGAGTCTAAATTCTATTTAATCTCTTGTATAGGCAGAAGAACAGTAGTCACGATGCCACAGGTTAAAACACGTTCATTCTGATACCCAGGAGAAGTATCAAATAAGAAATATGTTTGATTTAGAAACAAGAAATGTAGAATGCAGAACATTATTGTCTGTAAATAAACAGCCAAGTTCTGCTACAGTTACAATTCTACTCCAGCTCTGGATAAAATTGGATAATACTGTATGCCATGTAAGTCTTGCCAGAATTCGTCTTTGCAGAAGTGGGAGCAGAAGGGTATGGAACTTTATCTATCTTTGCGCTGTAACACTGGAAGAGACTAACAGTAGTATGCATTCCTGATATGAAATCCTTTATATTACACCAGTAATATTTCATCACACTCTATTAATACTAATTTTAGCAATCAAATTGCCAAGCTGAATTCAATTGGCAGTTGTATTAGACATTATTCATCATCTCTCATTATCATGAGATATGAAAGCTACTGATGCAGTAAGACTTTAAAAATGTATTAGCAAAAAAGTAATTTTAGTATGTTCTTATAAAAGCTTGCTAATTTAACGCAGTGGACTCGTCCAGAAGACATTTGGCAGAGGTTATCTGAATTTTCCTAGTCCTTATACTGTACAGAAATTTATGAAACCCAACAGTGGAAAAAGATATAGTACCTAATTAGAAGTTATTACAGCAGACAGAACTTATCTGAATTGTATGTCTTCTTTGATGTTTGGGACCCCAGATGTGCTCTACCATGGCTATATTTATAGGTTTCATTTTTTTCCCTGGCATTCACCCAGTAAGAGCAGTACTCCATTTAAGAGATTTCTTCCAGACAAGAGCAGCTTTATCCCCAAAGACAGACTCCATAACCTGCCCATACGAAAGCACTGGATTCAACTCTCAGGCAATGTACCATTTCAAACAATGATAGCCTGTTATGGCGTTCGTACCCTGAAGAAACACAGATCCAAGAAAGACCGTGTGACAACAATTTTATGCCACAGTCACTACTCGATGTTGTTGATATGAACATCAGATGTTATCATCACTTATATGAAATCAAGCACTGTCTGTGTACTAATGATTTTGAATGCTGCAGTTCATGTATGCTTCATAAATTCAAGATTAATTTATGGCTTACATTTAAAGTAAACCACTAAACTTTCTGATTCTATTTAATTCCATTTTGTACCTTAGTTAAAACTGGACATTAAGGATATTTTGCTTTTCTAAGCTTTTTTTCTTGGAATATAGAAGTTTGCTGTTGATACATAATCCTTTCTGTAGGCTTTCTACAGGACCTTTAAAAATAAGTTTGGTTGGTTTTGTTTGGTTTTGGTTTTGTGTTGTGTTTGTGTTTTGTTGGTGTTTGTTTTGTTTTTTGTTTTGTTTTTACTTATTTGCTGTGAGCTTGTAAACTGAAACACTGAGCATGTAAACATACTTGAAGCATCTATAAGTCTGAATATTTTGGCTACTGAGATTTGAAGGAGAAAGCAGAATTTGAATCACATGCTCATTCGTCAAGAGAATGAAAAGAAAATGTGTAAAAAATCCTAGAGGATCAGTAGAATCTGGAATGTAATCTGTGAGAAAGATTGGCCAGAGGATTAAAAGGAAGGAGCTAGTAGCTAACCTGCCTGATGTAGGAACAGAGATAAAAGTTGTACAATAGTTTAGTATCTCCAGGTGGGATCCGTTATTCCTCCACAACACATATTTGTATTTTATATTTGCAGTGTGCCTCTCTGAGAAGAAAGTCAAGATCAGTAACAGTGGAGCCTAATACATAAAGCGTTAAGTGTCTCATGGAAACATCACAATAGCTCCCAAACTGTTTCCTGAAACAAAATCTTTGGAAACATGGTATTAGTTCCTCTGGCTTGTGTGGAGAACAGAAGTGACAGCCACACATCTCAGGCACAGTGGAACCTTCTGCTAGAGTGGTAAAGCTTGTCTGTGATGTTTTTTCTTAAAGCCACTACTGTGCAAAAAACTTCCAGGGAAGCTAAGAATCACTACAAATTAGGCTACCCTCTACTCCCAGAACAAAGCTATTTTACTTTTCCTGTGCTAGCATTAAAAAAAAAAACAAACCCACAAGCTCTGTGCAAACAACTTTTTTACACAGCCAACGGCAAAACCCTTGTAATCCTGTGAGTGCCAAAAAGTACAACTAACAAGTGTCTTAACAGAGGAGGAGGAGAAGAATAAATAACAACTTGCAGTACTGGTAATTCAGATAGATGCTTAGTAATAACGAGAACTTGGTGGGGTGCGATAGGGTAGTGCGGTATGTGGTAATGTGGATTGGGTTGGTTTGAGCTGGGCTAGGCTGGAATAGCATAGCGTAGCATAGCATAGCATAGCATAGCATAGCATAGCAGAATGGAATGGAACCATGGATGAGAATGAAGAAAAGGGCAGGAGAGGGAAGAGGAAGCAAATTGCCTCAAAATGAAAGTGCAAGTAGACTGCTGTGTATGCTTGCCCCACCTAAAATCCTAGTGCGTTAGGCATTAATGCATCGTTAAAATGCTCCAGGTCTTCTCCATTTTTAATCCCTACTTACATATATCTGTAGCTGTTAATCCTTTATTATTCTTTCCGCACCAGTAGTTAAATGAAGAAGCAGAAAGGTACTTTTGCTGTAGGTTCTCTTTTACCCTTATGGTCATATTTAGCTGTGAGAAAATGGACAATAGGATGACTTTCTATAATGCAGTGCCCTGAATTCAATATACTACCGGTGAAAATGACAGGCAATCCTTCTTGAGATTAAGGCATAAAATACCAAGAGAGTTTACAAGATTTTCCCATAAATTCATCTTCTACTAGTTTTGGACCTCTTTTTACCCCATCAGCAAGTAAGTCAGTGGACAACAAAGGTAAAGGCAGCAACTCATAAGTGAACAGAAGGCAACAGTGTTAGCTGACTTCAGCTGAATATCATACTCCTACAATTTCACTGCCGTTCTAATTTCATTTCAAACCTGAAGTCTTCATCTGAAAATAGATCTATGAGGTGAATTTGGAATTAACCTGTTTAAAGACTTCTCTTGAACATCAGCATGGATTTATTAACTTTGTTCAGGGAGAAACCATAACATTTTATGTAACAGTATTTCTTTTTCCTGGGACAATGGTCCTTAACAGAACTAGTCAAAGCTACTAAGGGTGATGAAAAATGAAATAATAACATCAAAGGCATATACCCACAGAAATGTGTAGCCCTGGCCAGAGAGAGAGTGTGAATGTGAAAATTGATGGCTGGATTATACCTGGTTTTATTACTAGTCAATGTGGTTTCAGTGAGGAGAAAAAGATTCATAAGCTTCATGTAAAAAGGACAGTTACTATGCCTATCAAAACTTCTCCTAGCACTAGCTGGGTGATAAAACACAGAAGGAAGGTATGATTATAAAGCGGGGGGGGGCATCTCTTCTCCCCTGTAGCCAGCAGAGCTGCCTGGGAGCTGAGGGTGAAGTGCACTGCTCTGCACATTATAGAGTGTTCAGGGCCTTTCAGTACTAAGAGGGTCATATAAGAAAGATGGGAACACAAACTTTAGCAGTGCCTGGTGTGACAGGACAAGGAGTAACGTTTTTAAACTAAATGAGGGGAGATTTAAACTAGTTATAAGGAAGAAATTTTTTACAATGACAGCAGTAAAACACTGCACAGGTTGCCCAGAGAGGTGGTAGATGCCCCATCTCTGGAAACATTCAAGGCCAGGCTGGATGGGGCTCTGAGCAACCTGATCTGGTTGAAGATGTCCCTGCTCATTGCAGGGGGGTTGCACGAGGTGACCTTTAAAAGTCTCTTCTAACTCAAACTATTCTATGATTCTATGACTCTATGATTCTATGACTATACAATGCATAATTGTAGTAAAGGGCAATATGATGCCTCACTGCACCAAGTCGTTTCAGGGAGATATTGTATAATATCTTGTCAGGCATCACATTGTTACAGATTATACAGTCTTGCTGAAAACTTGGGTATTATTGCTCTACTTCATGCATTTGCAACAGGACAATGTGATCATATTTTAAAATATGGCTACTTTTTGTGTATGACAAAATGTCAACTTTGCTAATGGCAGCATCTAACTACTCTAACATGAACTTCGGCACCAAATTGCCAGTAAGATTCCACGCAGAGATGATTTTTTTATTGAGACACTAAACTGAACATGTTTCGGATAATTTCTTTGGGGATATGCATATGCTAAACCTCAGAATCTACCTTGGAGAGCCTCTTGTCATTGAACCCAGAAGAAAACACAGCATATTTCCAGAAAAAATCTTTGAGGTAGGATTCTGTTAATTCAAGGTTAAGGTCAATCTGGAAATGGTTTACTTTCACACTACTCATTCAGGGATGGTAGGAATTTATAACCCTTTTGATTTGTCTTTTCTCTCCGCTCTCTCATATACCAATAAATGGTTCGTTCTGCTTAAGCTAAACATGATTCTCTCAAACATAACTTTGAAAACTGACTTAATGTTTGGCCAGTACACATGAAGGCTAATGAAGCTGTGACACTGGAAGAAAGCAGAGCAAGATGAGGTTAACTAAATGCACTCTCTGCAGAGAGTCTGTTTAGATGACACAGAAGTTGGTGGCAGTGCAATAAGCACAAGGTAACTAGGAAAGCATCTGACATTGTAGCCCAGTGAAAAAGGTAACAGAAGTGCTGGTTCCTGTCCTAGGGAAAAATATTGCAGTCTCATGTCAAAATCTCGAATAAATAGCAGTGTCGCTGTCTGCCTTTTGTGGTTTAACCCAAGC
>VWYH01002275.1:0-12915 GCA_013399365.1 Pampusana beccarii
ACAAACAAATAAAAACTGATAATGCTAACAATAGTGACCTCTGGATTGAGAGAATTCCCAGACTGCTCCTGGACCACTACGTCGTCTTTACTCCCAGGCTTTAAAAACTAAAATCTAATGTTGGCAATGACCGGGTCTTGTGTTTCATGGCAGCAAAACGGGATTTTATTGTTGTCCAAAAAAACCCAAAAAAACCAAAAATAACAAAACAAAACACAAAAACCCCCCACAACTGATTAATTAGCCCTTCCTAAATTAGAGTAAGGACAACAGCTATTAGTGTAACTTACATTCCAGTATCCATGTACAGACTGCATTGTGCAGCTACATTGGGAAGGCATAAGGCATCGTGGTAAGCATATTCTGACCATAGAGTCTGATGCAAAAAGCATAACTAACTATTTGCACATGGAACCATCACAATATTTCCAATAAATTGTTCTGTTTTCTGAAACAATAATACTGTCTTGAAGCACTATTTTTAGCAGAGCCGAGTGCGATGAACACTGAAACAAGTGTATTACCTTATTTGTTTAATCTGGTTTGCAGAAAGGCTTCCAAAAAACCATGTCAGGACAAGGATTTTGTGTTCTTCCCGTGAACATCTGCAATCACATCCCCTACAAGAGCTGACACATCTACTTACATTGATAGCTTTACTTCCAATCTCTCCGATTTTCACACTTCCAGTAGCTTGTAAAACTGACCCATAATGAGATATATTTTTGCTATGCATCAGATAGAGGTCTGCAGTTTGTATTAAAGAATGACTACCCAGTCATTTATGGTATAAAGACACTTTCAGAGTTTCCTCTTCTTACAGAAATATTAACTCTTTGCCATCTTTGGAATATTCCCTCTTTCCCCTGCAATTAGTCAGCTGAAAAGCAAAGTAATCCTATGTATACAAACAACTGAGGACAAAACGCTATGTAGCTCAAAACAAACATTTCTATGGAAAACGAAAGATCCTTAAAGATTATAAACTGAGTTAAACCATGGAGATTCTGCCACCTGTCTGGGCTTAGCTCAAACGCCAGCGCTACTCAGACTCATCAACGCGGGTTTGCCACCAAGAATGGTTCACAAAGGAAATAANACAAGACAAAAATGGTGAGCCATTAATTCCTTATTTTAAAATGTCTAATTTTGATAATCCAGTGCTAGCACTGCATTTTGGTATTTAACCATTTTCAGCTAGTACACAGTGGGGAACAAAGTATTGCTTTCTTCTCACAGTAAAAACCTAAACATAAAAGAAATCTATTGTGTGATATATGCGACTCGCCTTCAGCCACTTCAAAAATATGGGATATCTGCATATTAAACAATTAAGCATCTTTTGATTTTCTACATATGACACAGCAGCATTAATGAATTCATACCATTGTTAGTGGAAATTGGTAAAAACGAGAAAGTTTTAATAGAATAGCTCATGAAAAAGTAGTCCAGGAACACTTCTGTGGAAATTAAGATAATGAATTAGACAAAAGAAAAAGATTCCCTTCTCCCCACTTGATTAATCTGTGATTTCATGTACAGAGGGTATTTACACACATAACAGTAGCAACACCACATCTATTATACTCAGAAAGCGCACAGTACAGAAAAATGGAAGTAAATCAAGAAGTAGATGCCTTGCAAGAGCCTGGACAGGCAGAATTTACAGCCGCTAAAGCGATTCTTTGAGCAGTCTATGTAACAACACTCAGAATTTCATCCACTGCACTGCTGGATGAGCTACTCCACTAACTGCAGGAGAGTTCAGCACAGGAAACCTACTCAGGAAAGGGTCTGTGGATGGATTCTCATATCTTTGTATGATGCAGCCGGTAGTTTCTTCCTATAGGACCGGACCTTTCATTAAGTTAAGCCTTAAAACTTCTGCTTGCACTGTATCATCAGACACCTCAATTTGTAGACACCATGTGCTAAAAACAGAGGAATCTTCTACACATGCAGAACAGCCATACAAGCAAAGACACCAAGTACAGCCTAGCTCCTCAACTCGTACAGTAGCCAAGGACACAAACGTTAAATGAGGAGTGTATCTTAGTCATTACGCTGTTAAAAAAAAAATAAATGAGAGTGGTAGTTTAGTACAAAAAAAATACTACATTAACAAAATATTGCCACTTATTTTTCAAATGTATTTCTAATGATTTTCCTAACTTCAATCCAAAATTACCTCACACAAAAAGGAAAAGGTAGCAGCCACAAGCTCTTGTCTCCTAATTTCCAGGTTTATTTTTTGTGTGGATACCAAAAAAATCCCAACACTAAGCAACCTACTTCCCGCTTTAAAGGTAGTACTAAAGGTGAGCGGCATGAATTAAGTTTCTACTCCTTTATAAAAAATGCAAAAAAAATACATTCCCTTCCAAATTTCAGTGCACACACATGAGCTCCCTCCACTGACAGAAGCGAGGAGAGGTGGCACTGCTGACCTCAGACTTCAGTCACAGTATGTCTTTATTGCACTACAGCGGCTAAAGAAAGCACACACTGCTAAAATAGCCTTTGGTAAAACATCTTAGCATATGGAATTTGTCTGGCATAGGCTTGACTGAACATCCACTGCAGAAGGTGCCTATGGCAGGAGTACAGAGTGTTCTGGGAAACCTTTTGAGTAGCAGCTCTAACCCTCGTGTAAAAGCAGACAGTGAGAAAGCCACCAGCTGTCCCAAAGAGATGGGAAGAGTGGCCTTTTCTTCCCTTTTTCATTTCCCAAACCAAGAGAAGAAAAGCAATAAAGGTAAAATCTGGGTCTTTGTGCCTCATGTGTGAAATACAGTTCACCAGCAGATCCGCAGCTCTCGCAACCCCTTTGATCTGATTTCCCGCTTCTCTTCTACCCACTCGCCACAGTTTCTGCTGATCTCTAAACCAGCCCCATCTGCGATAACAGAGACACGAGGAAGCCACGCTGGCACCATGGAGCCATCAAGCAAAAACGCCGCCAGAGGAGGAGAACAATAAAGAGGTAAGAGATGGTTTGATTTAGATACGTTTTTGAAGAGGACCCAGGAGGGTGCTGAAAATAGTTGCAGAATCAGAGAGCGTTTAGAAGTAGGAAACGGGCTTCAATTTCATCTCAATGAGCTAGCTCAGGGGAAACACAAAAAAACACTACTTCCCTCACACAGTACGGCAAGCCCGGTCTCCACGCGAAGCATCCGCAGCTGTGGAGTGATTTGTTGCTGCTTTTTCAAATGTCACCCCATCTCCCCTGACACATCAGGCCCCAGTCCCACAGGAACAGAAACAGGCTGCTCTGCTCACCTCGGCTCCTGCACAGGGAGCCAGCACACCTGAACTCACCCTGCAAGAGTGAAGCACATGGGGAAACAGAGAAGCTGGTCTTCGTATTGCTTGTAATTAAAGCAAACAAAAAACCACCACGCACACCACCATCAGCTTCAGCCTTTGGCCCAGGGCAGCACAGCAGCCAAGCTCTGCATTTCTGGTAGAGAGATGGATTTCTGAACCACACCAGCCCCGTGTCTCAGCAACAACGTAACACATGAAGGAAGAAGGAAAGACTGCAGCTTTTTTTGTTTGGGTTTCCAAGACTAACTGATGTCATTAGAAATAAACAGGTCAGTTTCTGGGTACAGAAGCCCCCCAGCTGTACTCACTTCACCTGATGAGCGCAGCTGGACGTGACAGAACACCCCCACACAAACAGGGGAACCAGAACAGGCAGTGACCCCAAAATGTGGGTGTTTATTGTACGAAGCGTTGCCATGGACAGGCCAGGGGCTGCAGGAGACTCAGCCACACTTCTGGATCCACTTGGGGGAGGAAGTTATGGAAATGGCTGCTAGCACAGGGACCCGTGCACAGGTAAGAGGTGAGTAAACCAGGTGGGGTGAAACACTAACACGGCGCTGGCTCCACACGCCTTCCTCACAGACAGAACACGGAGCCCAGCTCTGACCCACCCGCACGCCCCATGGCTCAGCCCAGCCATGCAGCTCCCCTAGGACCTGCTTCTCCCCTCTCCTAGGGACACGCAGCCCCTTGTCAGCCCAGCCTGGCCAAAGCCAAACCCCTCACCCTCCGCTGCCCCCGTTCCCACCTGCGGCTGGAGCAGTCACGTTAGGGCCAGGATCCCACGTTCGGGCCAGGATCCCACGTTCGGGCCAGGATCCCACGTTCGGGCGAGGCGCGAGCAGCAACGTGCACCCCCGGAGAGGGAAACCGCGTGCGGCCACCCGCCTCATTTATAGCCCCTCGCAGCCCCTCCTGCGGCAGGAACGAGGCGCAGCAAGGGCCGGCGGGGCCGCGCCCTGCGCGGAGCCCGACGCTCCCGGGGGGTCGGGGGTTCGAGGCCGGCAGGAGCCTGCTGGCGGGCGGGGGGCCCGGCCGGCTGCACCCTGTGCCGTCGGCCGCCGCTTTGTGAGATTTCTCGGTGGAAAAGGAGCTGAGACTGTGGTGAGGGAAAAACACAGCAGCCCCATCACGCTACCTGGTGCCTGCTGGGGCCTCCAGCCCTGGGTGTTGTCATCACTTACAAGAACGAACTTTGTCTGCGATTTCTAACCTAAAGATAGGTAAATCCTTTCAGTTTTAGGTCAGTCTGCTCATGTAAAGAAGAGTGACTTGCAAAACACCTAATCATGAACTACAGACACTACTGACCTTGCAGCCTTAGATGTTTTGAAGCCCGCACAATTAGTTGAGTCTTGCTTTAAAATGTATCTCAAGACGGATGGATAAAGTGTCCGTTAGCTGAACATTGCTCGTTATACACTAAAAGGATTATGTAATGCAATATGTAAATGTGTAACCAATTGGCTCTTCAGGGTGTGAACACAGTGATAAGATTTTGTATATAATGCTTTTTACTTTTCTTGCTGGCATGCTGGCTTTATTCGAACAACCAGACTTGTCGAACTCTGTAATAAAATATCTCATCTCATCTCATCTCTGTGTGCTAAATTTGGCTCTTTTGTGTGCAGACCAGGTAAAGAACCCCGGTTTTGGGACAACATTGGAACATCCTAGATTGGAAGAAGCGCGGTTGTCGCTAATGGTGACGCTGACGGCCCACACGTTTCTGTTATGGATATGGGTTCGTGGTTTTGAAGGTTTGGGTTTTGTAGCAGTCTGATCACACCCTTGGAAAAAATAAATGAGCATCAGCAATGTAAAACCAAAAATGAATCTAAATCTTTGGGGATTCAAGCAGGTTCCCTGCAGGAATCTTCTCTGTTGGACTATCTGCCCTGGCCAGGGTATGGGGCTGATGTGACTTGGCCAGTGGTGGAGGAGTCTTGAACCAGCAACACGATGTTAGCAAAGCCCAAAAGCTTTAAAGTAGAGACAGTTTTCAGCATAAAGCTTGAGACATATACTCCTGTATCACCAAAATGCATTTGTTACATAAAATCGTTTTCCCTTCTCTTTTAACAGCATGGGGGAAGGGAGGCTTAAAATATAACTTAAATGTCTTCAAACATAGCTCATACTTCCAGTGCTCATTATCAGAATTACACATTTCGTGTCTGGCTGTACAGTACGATAGATGCAATTTTTTTCCTACTTCCTGCAAAACAACATTTGTTTATTCAACTGGCTTTTAGCAATGGGTATAATCATAATCCCAAGTGACATATGCAGTGAGAGCAACTGGCTACTTTCTCTCTCTCCAGCGCTTTGTTTCCAGAGATGCTGTGTTTAATTAGCTCCACACTAGTCAGAGAGGCAAACAGGTCACCTCTGTGTCAAGTCTCTGACAGTCATCTTCCTCACCGCCACCCCCATCTCCTTCATTTATTTTACTGTTTTGCTTTTGTTTTGCATGCTACAAGTAAGGTCATTAGTGTCAGATTGCTTTTGTGTGCATGTGTTTTATATTCCTGAATATCTGCACTTTGGGTGAAATAAACTGTGAACTCCAGCACACAGCATCTGTGTGAGGGAGGGAACATTTCATACGAATTCTATATTCAAACTGAACGTCACCAGAATTCTCTGAACGGATGATGTAATGAGTAGGAGAAAAGACTGAGAGATAGTAACCAATATGAATTTTATTTTTGTCTGAATTCCAAAATCTGTAGGGTTACTCAAAGCCTTCTTCTGTACCAGCTTACCTTCTTTTTTCCCTTTCTGCAGATAGACATTGTTTTTACTACATCTCCTGCGACTCCAGCAGTGCCACAAGACTACACCCGAATCAGTAGTCTTTAAAATAGACCTGGCACAATATTGAGTCAGAGGGAATCTTATAAAGGGGCAATTACATGCAGAATACTGTTCTTTGATACTTTGTCTGAAACAGTGCAAGCAGCCAGGCAGAAGGCAGGAAACTGGATTCATTTCCAAATTTAAGCTGCACATAAGCCACAGAACTGCTTACTGCTGCAATCACTGACATTGTGGCAAGGCCCAAGTGACTCAAGTCCCGTCTGGAATATGACCAGGGTCATGTCTCTTTGCCTGTGTTTCTACTGCCCAATTGTCTAAATTCAGATGGCAATCCTTTTGGCAATCTTCCTGTACAGTAGGGATCCACCTGAGAAGATATTACTATCTTGAAATCAGCTTTTACTCCTGAAAGAAAAAAAATGTTTTATAACACTTGCAAGTTCCCAATGTCTTTTTCAGTTTCAGTATCCTTTGATCATCATTACAGACCACGATAGGCATATCCCACGTTACAGTTTTGCATGTTATGTCTATAATTTCACTACCACTATATCATGTAGAAGCTAAGTTGGGTAAGTATTTATAAAAACAGCTGAGAAAGGTATGCAAACATTTTGTATTTATATATACTTTTTAAAGTGGGTTTCAAGTTTTGACAGTGTTGAAAATAAACAACCAACCTCAGCTGCTGGTATAGACAGATCTCCACTGATCTCAAGGCAGCCACACTAACCTACACAAGCTGACTCTCTGGCCCATGCATCTCTATTTATCCATTGAACAGTAGCTGCATAGGCCATAGCAAATGTGAACTGCTCCTGCAGTGCATAATATGTCTCATTTAGTACGTTATTTCTGAAACCTTTTCACAAAATGCAGGGAAAATTCCTTCTTAGGTGATGCTATGACCTTTTTAGATGCTGTTCAGTGAACCATCTCCTGGCCTTGTTTGTTTGGTTTTTTCCTATCAAGAAAGATCAGTCTTTCTGTATTGTGTTAACTTCTCATTTGACTCCTTGTTCCCCATCTCTTTGAAGCTGTGTTTGTTCTACTGGCACAAAACTGACATCTGTATTTTTCACTATTAAATAAAGCAAAAGCTATTTGTCTCCGTTGTATGGCAATAAAACCCATCATGTTTCTTCCTGTGAAGGTTCCATGTTGCAACATGTTTGGGGTGCTTCTTGCTGAAAGAGAGCTAGTGCACAGTACATCTGATACAAGCTGAATGGGACTGCTGGTAGATGTACCCAAGTTCTCAAGGGCTATAATCAGTACCCAAGGGTGACCAGTACCCAAAGACTCTGGCCTCTTCCACCATACTGACATTTATACATAAGATAAATTAAGACTTCAGGAACCCAGGGACTTCTCTAAGATTCAGGATTCAAAGAAAGTAGAAGGTTTTAAAAGGCTGTAAGTCAGATAATGAACTTCACGTGTAATACCAATCCTATATAAAACACACAATGATGTCTTTGAACCATTACTGTTTGTGCGTTTTCTTCACTTCTTTCCAGCTCACACAGCGTGATGATGTAGTCTGATGTGATATGCACATGAAATGTACTGCCAAGTAGCAGGAAATATCCCTTTATGATGATCCACAATAGGTACAAATCATTCAGCTCAGGCTCAGGTAGCCTCGACACAGGCAAGTCTGTAAATCATTCCTTTAGCTCTGGTGGTCCCTGCTTTGTTAAGCAGAAGGACAGTCATTGCACACAATCATATTAAATTACACCAGGGGAAAAAGGTCTGAAATACCATCTCTTCAAATGTTTCAATACCGGCCAAAAAGAATGACAAGATTCACATAGCAGCCTCGGCAGTTTAATGGATTAGCCCAGGTGATATTGGGGCTGCAACTTTAGACTACTATTAGTAGCCAAACTGTATAATTTAAAATTATTTATGCATATAGTGTCAGAAGACAGTCAATGCAATAAGGATATACTTCTTCAAAAAAGACCATCTAAACGGGACGCTCAGAGAGAGCAAGTGACATGAACAAAGAATTATTTCAAAAATTAGCAGCTGTTCTGCTTCATTCTGAGATGAAAGTAATTGTACCAGTGATGACCAAGGAGCAAAAGGCCAAGCTCAATACATCCACATTTACAAACACCTTGCCAGCCTTTCTTAATGCCAGCACTTGAAGAAGTGACATTTTTAAACATAAAATGCATATTGTTTACAAGCTTGGTTGGGTCAAACAGTTTCAGCAGTTGTTTCATGCTTCCCAGATCAAGCCCCAGGTACAACTAGAAACACGATTCAACATTTAAATATTGCTATTCCTAATATTTTAGAAATGCCGGTTTACCTTATGTGTATTTAACCTTCTGCTCTGCAAATGATTCACCATTTGGCAGGCCTGTTTATAACAAGTATATATATATAAAGCATTAGTTTTTTGTTGTGTTTTTTCCTGTTCTCTGTAGAAACAATCCATTAGGAAATGCTCTAAGGAGTGAAATTAAAAGTAAGGCATGAATTGTATTAAATTGAATATCCCAGGTTCTCTTTCCTAGTCTGATCTGCTTGCAAATCAAGCTACAGCTGTTGCCAAAATCTGTGGAGTCAAACTTCCCAAAGAGGTGGCCAAACTCGGTAGGTTTAAAGCTAAGCAATATGAATTTATGTATTTGCATTCAAATCACTTGAGAGCTGAAGATTTATTTCAGGGGAGGAACAGGAACTGTAGAATGAGTTCTACAGTGCAACTTGTCCCTCCAGCCCAACTGAAATAAACATTTTCTTAAAATACTTATATTTTTGTGAATTTCAGGTACAAGGTGTGTTCTGTACATGGGAGCAAAAGCTGGGCAGCTTGCAGTCATTTGTCTCTCTTAGTTGTTTTCAGAGGACTAATGTGGTACAGCAGCCAAAGTATTAAACCAGGATCCAGAGCACCAGTGTTCTCTGTTTCCCGGTGGTTTGCAAACACGAACACCTCTCACAGCCACCAGAATTCCCCAGGGTAGTGTGGTGAAGGCTGGTCTAGAAAGAGACAACTCATTGGGCAGAGATTGCAAAAATCTTGGGGATGGTGGGCTCTCTCCCTCTGCCCCAACTGATGTCAGGCTACTTCAGGAAAACACCAAATGGAAAGGAGCTGTGTGGCGGGAAGAAAATAAGCGGATGTTTTGGTCAATAATTTGTAAAATTATAAATTTATCTAGTCAAGGTCTGGATGTCCCCTTCTCTCACATTCATGTGAAATTACTCTATTTGCTACATAGCTTAGCCCAGAAAGACACTTCTCTCATAACCTCAAGCTCTGACAATTGCCCGTGATTGGTCATAACTGGCTTCAAATTACAGTTTAATGAACTACCCACGATGCAGGAAAGGGCAGAAGAGAAGTACTGACATGCTGGACTGTTGTGTGATATGTAACCCTCTCAGGGCCCAGGAGCAGACATGAATGGAGATGAAGAGGACAGCAGTGATTTACCAAGCACTCCTCCTCTGTTAGGAAATGGGGTCAGGGTTTATTTTACTGCATACCTGCACAGTGCCTCGTATAAAAAGGCAATAGCCTGAGGTTGGAAGTCTCAGGAGTGCAGAAATTTAAAGAAAAAAAAAAATCACTGTTTTTTTTAAATTATTTCATAGAACCACCTCTTACAATCAGAGACTAAAGATAATAATGATTTCATGGAGCCATCTCTTACAGTCAGAGGTGTTCTAAATATAGCTCCAGCTGAGATCCAGATCAGAGAGACAAGCAGTTTCTCTCCTTTCACAGATTCTTGTAATTGGAAACCACTGTGATCATGTAGCCTGACATCCAGAACAAAAAATATCTACAAGTCATTCCCACATCAATGGCATCAGACCTTAAGTTAAGTAATTATATTTTTCCAGTGAATGAGTGACCTCAGCGTATCAGGGTGGGATAGAAAAACGGTCAAGAAGGCTATGACGCTATATTCCAAGAAATAGGTAAAATAAATATCTGAGATCTTGAGCATGTGTATTAATGTTGTACTTTAACAAATGAAAAACAGAAGAGAGGATGCTTTAAAAATATATAATTCATTCTTTTAATTTTCCTTCTCTTTTAGAGTGACTCAGCCTATTTGAACAGAAAAAAAAACGAACACAGCTTGATGAGGCCAGGATCCCTGCAGAGACAAGGCGATTATGAAAAATGTCAAGTGAAAAAAACCAGAATCAAATGACATTCAAGTAAATACTTCAGCCAAATTGTCCAAATCATATTAAGGCCTGATCCTACAACTTCTCACCTGCAGTAGGTTTTTGTGCTTTACATCAGTTTGCAGGCATGCAAAAGAAAGTGGATTGAGACATTCAGAAGATTTCTTCTCTTATCCCCATGGTAGATATCTGGAAATGGTAGTGAAAGAACAGAGAGCATCAGTATCACAACCAACTATCTATGAGTATAGGATAAAAATTATAGATACATGTTTTCATTTTAATCAATTGTACTTATTTGTGAATACTGTTATTATATATACGTATATCTATATATAAAATAGCAAACAAATGCTGATTCCTTCCTTTCTTTTTAGTAAAATACCTACGAACAAGTAGCAAGTGATAGGACAAGAGGAAACGGCCTCAGGTTGCACCAGGGGAGGTTCAGATTGGATATTAGGAAAAAATAATTCACGGAAAGGGTTGTCAGGCATTGGAACAGGCTGCCCAGGCCAGTGGTGGAGTCACCATTCCTGGAAGGGTTTAAAGGCATTTAGACGAGGTTCTTAGGGACATGGTTTAGTGCTAGAGTTAGGTTAGGTTATGGTTGGACTCAGTGATCCTGAGGGTCTCTGCCAACTGGAATGATTCTATGATTCTATGAACAAGTTACTTTTGACATGCACATGCTATAGCAGATGGCAAATATGCTTATCCCTGCACTTCTAACAGCTATAAAAGGGGAAAAAAAGCATATGTACATCAAACTGTGTTTCAGTTTAATTTAAAAATTAGTAAAATTAGCCTGTTACCCCTTTCGAGCAATGGTAAATATTAGTGTCCTTCCAGTCATGTGAAGAACGCAGATTTATTTGGTTCCGTGTCATTAAAGTGAATGTAGAAGTGCAGTGAATTCCTCACATACAACAAAATTACCATTAAAGAAAATACTACTATATCTGAAATCAGGGCAACATCCCCCAAAAAAGCAAGGAGCTGCCTTGAAACTCATTATTAAAGAAAAACAGAAATACATAAGATGGCCCATAAGTTCTGGAAATATTGTGGTTTTGGGCTTAAAAAAAAAAAATAGCCTGCTAATACAGCTTTTTAGTGTGTAGGGCTACTTGAGACATTTGAATGATCTTTCTACTTGACATTTTATTAATGCAAAAGCTCTTGGAAGGAAAAAAATGTTTTGAAGTGGGGTGCTATTTTCATAAAATGTAAGTCTGGCTGATAGGTCTACAGGAATATTTTCTAATATTCTATGAAAAAATAACACAGAATTTCACCAAATGATTCTTGAATTAATGTGAAGTTGATATTGTTCACTGCAATACAGTATTTTTTTTAAGAAACTGATGAAATTTAAGGAATTAAGGATTTATTTTATTTTAAGAGGAATGACCACTGTGTCTTCCTTCATTTTTTAATACAACATAGACATAATGGATATTATTCTTAGAGACTTAATTCTTATCTTGTTTTCCACAAGATGAACCATAGGTAATTTCACTCAAATACTTGGGTTTCTACCAGGGATACCAATTTCATTTCCAGTTATCACTATTGTAGGTCTGCAATATTTTGCAACAAATGAGACTGGGCCCAAAAGAATAACCATGTTCACCCAGTGCTGGGACCAGAGCTAGTAAGTCAACACAAAACTGTGCTATTCTATATAAATTTTCCAGTTTGGGCTGCCACAAACTTCTTCATGCATCCTTTTTGTGAGAAACATGGTCTGTATGAACCTTTCCAAAGGTTCATACATACTAAGACTCTTGCATCTGGCTATGGAGGTGAATAGGAGAGATCAGGTGGAAGTGGAAAATAGCCTAGAGCAGGCTCCTGATGCCCAGAGACATGGGAATGCTGCTCCAGCTGCCAAAAGGAATCTACCATATAATTTCATTGACACTTATACACCTCCAGCAGTGCAGCGTGATTTGCTTCAATGGGTTTCTTCTCCCAAAACAACAAAATGAAAGTTTGGTAGAAACAGTCTATGACACAATTAGCATTGCAGAAGACTGGTAACATTTAAAGGGCTTTGTATTTTTGTTGGCTCAACAAACCAAAGATTTCCTTTGAGTTTCATGGGAGCTCTGGGTTATCAGTCCAAAACTGAGTTAAATTAGAAGTGATCTGAGCTGTTACCATCTGTTGAGTGTGTGGTGGCTTCTGCTACACGAGTTAATATATTGTAGCAGACAGATGGGCAGAAATGTGCCGGCCTTAGTCATTCAGCACCCTTGTTAGCAATCTGAATAGAGAGATCAGGAGCATGGAAGGCAAAGGAGTGAACTTATTTTTAATTCCATGACAAAGTCCCCTGCATCACGCTTTTGGCCTTTTTCAAGTATGTTTTAACAACTGCTTCCTCTGTTATATGTATTGTGTGGTTAGGAAAAGCATTGTTCTTTCTAGGTAGTGTCAATCTTGGTCTTTTCTTTTGCAAGGAAAGAAAAAGAAAAAGAAAAAGAAAAAGAAAAAGAAAAAGAAAAAGAAAAAGAAAAAGAAAAAGAAAAAGAAAAAGAAAAAGAAAAAGAAAAAGAAAAAAAAAAAAAAAAAAAAAAAAAAAAA
>VWYH01002275.1:13063-61890 GCA_013399365.1 Pampusana beccarii
AGAAAAGAAAAGAAAAGAAAAGAAAAGAAAAGAAAAGAAAAGAAAAGAAAAGAAAAGAAAAGGAAAGAAAAGAAAAGAAAAGAGAAAAGAAAAGAGACTACCAACAAACCACATTTCTGTTCATGCCTTCAGGTGTTAAAACCCACACAATTTTTTTCATGGACTGAATGTCACAGCAATTAAATAATGATGATGTGAAAGAACATTGCCGTATCAGCTATGATTTAACTCTTTTCCGTGTTTCTTCCTACCCAACACAGCTTTCCCGGTCTGAAGTCACCAATTCTAAAACGCAAAAACCCAGACTGTACTGACAAGGAAACTGGTATTTAATGGACAACTGCATTGAAAAGTATTATATTTCTTGTAAAGACTGCTTCATTGTAAGCAACATTATCTATCTTACTTCACACTCAGAAAAATCCCTTTCCTGTATTAGACAATCTAATGAAAAGGAACTGTTTTAAGCAAGAAAAGAGGAAAACGGAATAGAGCACTGCACAGGGATTAAGGAGACACTGGTGCAGTTTTATAGTTAACCTCAGTTTTTGCGTGTTCCTTCCCGCTCTGTGCACCAGTTTCCCCATCTACAATTGGCATCATTAATCCACAAAAGCCATCATCAAATTCTCAGAGCCAATGCCATATCTTTTGGGCTTCCAAACGTCCATTTCTTATCAGTTAGTTGTATCTCATCATGCTTCAACTTAGATAGTAAGATTTAGAAGCAACAAGGTTACCCTTTAGTCTTTAAAACTTCTACTACATTTTCAGATATATAGAGAGTTTCATAAAAATTCCACATCAGAGAAATGTCAAGTTTGTTAAATCAGTCCCTCAACATTATGAAATGCCAATAAAAGGGCTTCATGTACCCTTCGCATGCCCATGTGTTTAAGTCAAATCCAGCTTTCCTGGGTCCTGTATCTGTACCTTAATAAATACCATAAAATGGGGTCTCCCTGAAATCCTTGCTCATTGCCCACCCTGAAGGTGTGTATAGCAGGTATGCCAAAAACCAAACATGATAAAAGAAATGCAAGGCTTCAGCACTATGCATAAAACAAGGGCACAGATTCAATAGTTCCTTACAAATTTTTCACATAGGAATTGGCTCTGTATTTCTGACCACCACAATTATCAGTGCATTACAATCAGAAGAAAATATGCCATATAACCAACGTGCCAAAGCTTAGAACTGGAGCTACAGAACCTCTTAATGTATCTAAAATAGAAGATTTTTTTTCATTTTCATTTTGAGATTAATGTATTTTACTAAATGACCAGCATAAATAATGCATAAAACTTCTCTTGTCTACCAGTTCAGCAAGGTAATATAAAATAATCTGCAAATTTTAAAACTGACAGAGGACCCTGGGCTAATAGGATTAAAGTCCCCCTGAGGACTCCTCTGCTTTCTGGGAGGTGGGCAACAGAAAGCAGAAGATTAGGCTGAACATTAGTAGAACAGGGAGCAGAAGTGGGTTTAATAGCTTTAAAAGGTGCATAGCTTTATAGTGAATACTGATTTTGACTCTGGTGAGACTCTAACTCTGCACATGTTCAAGAAAGTGCAACATGAAATAGCACTCATGCAGGTGACAGATGAATGAACTAATGTCCCATCATAGTGCTCAGAGCTCATGAACGAACCGTCTTTCATCTGAAATATAAAACAAGAGCACAGACTGGTTATGCTCTTTAATCTCAATAATACTTGCCTCTAAAGGAAAGCTTTAGCCCATAAAGCTCAAGCCAGATTCCACTCTGAGTAATTATATTCTGCTTATAGTAATTACGTTCCCTTTGCAGTTTCATGTGGAATTACGTGCACCCACTGCTACACTGAACTATTTTATTGCTGAGCAATTGCTGTGAGTAGCTGAGGAGTTGTTGGGGTGGGAGAGGTGACCCAGGGCCGGAGCCAGGTGCTGTGCACGGTGTCTGCGTGGTGGCAAAGCACAACCATTCCCAACCAATGACCCAGAGCCTGTACTGGGCAGGACACCCCGCTGGAGGAAGGGTTATTGTACCTGACCCCACAGCACGTCTTCTCTAGAGATAAATCAACGTATCAATAACTAACTAAGTGCCGTGGGATGTTACAGAAAGAAAGACACTAGGTACAAAGTGCAATGAGGTCAGTAGTTGTTAAATAGACTCCTTTGTTGTACAGAGCAATAACGTGCATGTCATTAAATATACAGAAAGCTTGAATATACACCAAAATGACTGTGCCTTCTCTATTCTTAATGCGGGCTTCCATTTTCATTAAAGGCTTAGACCAGCGGCCATTCAAGCTAATGGATGTTTTTTCTTTGACTTCAGCAGTTATCAGAGCAACCTTAAGCACTGTTATTCTGCTTCATGAATTTAGTATAGTCTGCAAAAGGCTCAGCTGAAGCATTGCATCAACATGAAATTCAGAAAGTGCATTAAACATAAGCCCTAAAGGATGTTAGCATTCTGCTTTAGCTGTGGAAACGGAGTGATTGGACAGTCTAAGTATGGGTGAAGAGAACCGCATGTGCAACAAGCAACACTTCTGTCTTCCACAAAGGAAAAAATAGGACCTGTTCTGCAGACGTGTCCTGAGTAAGGAGGTTTTTACATTTCATAAAGAAAGAGAAGAAATCTTTCACTCAGAAAACGAGCAGGTAACTGTAATAAGGACTCCCTAAATATCACTTTGTAAAATGCAGCAGTGACTGGCCTGTTGCAAAGTAATCTATGAGCTCCTTCCAGTGCTGCTCGGAGCAGCGTTTGGACACAAATCATGTAGGGGCTCCATGGTTTTAGAACATGCTGAATGCATCAGCTCACTCACTGTTACATCTAACTCTGCCCTCCTTCTTTTCATGTTCCTCAATAGATTATGTCAATTCTCTCACAGATTTCTATCTTGCTTTTACAACACTGATTGTTGCTTGGCGTCCTCTCTACTTAACTACTAGTTACTCTACAAAAAATGCTCTGCGGTATCTCCCACTAAGCACTGGAGTTTATTGGCTTATCCTTGAAAAACACTATCGGACTTTAACTGTCTGTAAGTGATTTTCTACAACTAAAATATTTTCCTTTCTCTGTTCATTATGACCAGTTCGCTATATCTGACCAATTGTAATATTCCGGTTTGTTCCTGTTTCCCCAGTGCTTGCTGCCGGCTGAGGCTGTTTTGAGCACTCAGTGTGTAAACAGTCTGACCAAATTCAGTGGGGCCCAGGTATTCAGACATAACCCCATGGCTTCACATCTCTTTGGTCTGAGCGCTCTTCCTCTATGTATTCAATAAACCAACAAAGGGTTTCATTAGCTTTTGTGCCAAGATATTTTTGCTGCTAGTGAACAGAGGCCTGTATCTTTTTATTGTGTTTTTGGGATCTAAGAATAAAATCTCATTTTAGTAGCACAAGATAACGAGAGACAGAAATCAGTCAAAGCTGAAAGAGAAGCTGAGTAGTAGATACAAGTTAAAAAAAAGAAGGAAGAAAAAAAATATTTTAAAAAGCAGAATCACATGAATCAGATCTATTTGTTATTTCAGCAGCTGTCTCCAATTTGCCACCATGAATAATAAATCAATCTCAAAAACTACACAGTCAACATTTTTCATGAAATAGTACCTATCGCAAGTTACTGAATATTATTCTATTACAATTAATAGCCATTATGAGATATTATAAAGTCCCTCTATAAATATTGCCCCTTTTGGCTACATAGGAGCAGAGGAATTGAAAAATAATGCTTATATAATGCTGATGCATTATATCAATACGTGGATGAATATTGGGACTGTCCTCTTGCTGGTCGCCACTCATCTCTGCACTGAACGTTTCATAATGGAAACTATTTGATTGAAAACAAACAAGACACATGGGGAAAGTGTCAGAAAACTATTCCACAGGTGCCCTTTAGCACACGGCCACATAGCCAGGTGAGTCAGTCCGGTTGAGGAGGTGGTAGGGAATAAGCAAGAATTTATTTAATCATCTCTGCCTTAAATGGTTCCCAACACAGAGGTGCAGGCAGGGCCTTTTGAAACCTTCACAGACCCCTCCCTGCCCAGTGTGTGCTGCACTGCCCATCCTGCATTTGTTATGGGGCTACATCCTGATGAGACTCCAGCATCAGATCAAACTGGGAAATGAGAGCCAGGAGAGTGGGAGAGTGGATATGATTTGATAAATTGTTTTCTTTCTGAGGGAAGGAATGGTATTCTTTGAGAAAAGTGAATCATAACAAATTAACACAAACCCCCGTTTTGTCTGCTTTTCAAACTGAGGGCTTCCACGTGTAAACAAGTTGTTGCAGAGGAGCAACGCAGCACAAGTGAGCTGTAAAGCAGCAGCTCTGCATTTATTGTGAGGCAATGGACACTAGTTTCTTCTTCTTCCCTCATTTCCCTCCTTCCAAACTTCTTCATCTAAATCTCCAACTGGCTGCTTTTTCTTTTCACATTTCTGGTCCCGCTTCCTTTTCAAGGTTGTTAATATTCAGAGTAGCTGATCTGTTCTTCTGTCTTGCAATGGGACTTCAATATCGGCTGCTGGGCCACGGTGCTGCTGGCCTGTTAAATTGCATGCTGCTCTGGGGCTGTGCAGGAAGAATTCACATCTCCCACAGTTAACCTTCACAGTGGTTAAGAGCCGGTATTAAATTGGTCCATTTGCTACTTTAAGCTTTGCATATGCCTTAAGTTAGCACTGCTTATAGATTCTTGTGACATGGCAGTAATGGGCAAGGAAGTTATCTGTTTTTCTTCTTTAAACGGTTTTAAATGAAGCTTTTTATCCACAGGCACCAATGGTATGGGATGTATAGGAGCCTTCTCATTTCCCAGCTGTGTTTCTTTTCAGACCCTGTGGCTTGAGCCCCGAAGATGAGCCTCAGGGCCCATAAGCTGATGGACACTCATCAGCTAATAGAATTTGAAGACAGAATATACATGCATTCCTGACATACATTGTGAACATAATCTCCATATAAGCCTCTTACAACTTTCAAGATCTGTTCTGTTGACTGACAATTACCCCGATGCTGTACATTTCACAAATAAATCCCTGAGTAGGTTATTAATGTAGAAGTGTAAGTGACATCTCTTAATGCTGATTGTGTACTTTAAAAGGGTGCTTATATGCAGGATTGTTATTCTGTATTTTAATACCACTCGTTGGCCAAGAATATTTTGTGGTTTTCCCTTACCTGAAAACACTTGCCCATTCCTTTCATTGTTCGTTTCCTGACCTGAGTCGTTTTTGCTACTGTAAAGTGCTTCCAAGAAAATCCTGACCTTACTGAGCACATGGAAAAATTATATTGACTCCAGCATGGCCAGGGTTTCAGGCGAGATTTCTGGATTGCTTGTGATATAACAGTAATTGGATAAGCGTCCACATTCGATAAGCATTAGCCACATTAGTTATATCTGCAATCCATATTAATTTTTAGAAAAGAGACATGATGTCAATAAAAAATAACCTGTTTGTGAAAAAGGAG
This sequence comes from Pampusana beccarii, assembly GCA_013399365.1. Taxonomy (NCBI): domain Eukaryota; kingdom Metazoa; phylum Chordata; class Aves; order Columbiformes; family Columbidae; genus Pampusana; species Pampusana beccarii. The sequence continues at coordinate 18,560 of VWYH01002275.1, forward strand.
CTAAGTACACAATTCAGAGAAACCTCTTCCCATCAAACATTTAGGGCTTTTACATTACATTACATTAGCTCCAATGCGTACAGGCCTTCTTATAGGGCATTATTCTGGCTCATCTTTTTTGACTGGTCCTTTAAAACCCATAATGTCCAGAGAACATATTCCTTTGAAGCACCTGTTTTGCAACCGGTTTCTGCTTTTTCATTTCTGCCAGCAGGTAGGACATTTCTTCCAGTGTCTTTTCTTCCTTTTTCGACTTCTGAAAGGGATGGCATGTTACCAAAAGTGTCTTTCCGTATATATGCATATTAAAAGCACTTAACATAAATTTTATATTAAAAACTCTGAGGAAAAAAAAAGAGGCTTGTTTATTTTATGTATTAAAGTCATAACACTTTTCACTGAAGGTTTAATTATAAGAAATGTTTCCCAGCTGAAGTCTCTTAGCTCTGGTAACAGAACAAGTAAGATGAAGTAAACACCTTAAATAACAGATTTTGCTTTGTGCCCTTCCCCAAAGCCTTAGCCCTCTCGTTCAACCATTGGATCTCCGTGTTTCACACCGTCCCAGCAGTTTCCCAGCTCAATGAACACTATGGCCCACGTGCCTACAGGACTTAAAACGCGTTTGGGTCTGCCTGTCTTGAGCAGCAGCTGTTTGAAGAGAGGTAAGATGATTTTACGAAAATCAATGGATTTGCTTCTCTTCCATAACAGCTCAAGCATTTTGATACACTGCCTCACGCTTTTACAACAAACAGTAGCCTGTTCCTAGATCTGTTTGGCCAAATTCCCCAAGTTTTTATTTCCATCTCTCTTGCGCTGTCCATTTGTAACAGCAGGCGTTTAGGATTGTGCCTGTTTTCTATTGAGCGACTTTATAAAGGATTGGGATACTGTAAATTCTGCCAGCCCCAGTGCATGACTCAGCATAGCACAAAATAACTCACATCCTTAGCTACCATTGCTGTCCTCAGAGATCAAAGCAATCACCACCAGCAGGAGATGTTTCATCCCTCGCGGCATCAGCAATGTATTTATGCAGGAATTATATATAGCCTGTATCAAATAGCCACATAACAAGAGATTATAACAGAATCTTTAGGGTCACAAACGTGAGCTTTTCTTCACAGCTAGGGAGCTACAAAACAACCTTTGAATACAAGTGCATAAATGTTGACAGTTTGACCATAACCCCATATTTTCAGATTCTGAAGCTTGGAGTACAACATCAAATATTATGAGCTTCGTGATATAAACGCAAGACTTGGCATCACTGGAATTGTGGCAGCCCATTAAATTGTAGCATTTTGTAATCTGGCATCTGGCATTGTTAAATGCCCTGAACACGTAAACCCCGGTGGCATCCCACAGACACAAAAGGGACCCTGCCCAGCAGAATACCCCGTCTGCATGGATCCCATTACGTGAACATGGCAATGCCGAGGAAGGAGGTTAAATTAAGTAGCTTGGACAGAGGCTGTGCCAGCACTGCCACTGAATGGACCAGCCAGCATATGTCAAATCAAGACAGTGTTGGTCACTGAGCCACAAGGGCAGCTGCTCAGAATTCAGCACATCATCTATTTTACAAGGATTAACAGCCTGGGATTACTAAAACGGCTATTTATAGGTATGTGCTCACTAAATTGCAGCTAAAAAAAAAAAAATCCCGTTAACATTTGGCTTCCTAGCTTGTGCATTTGTTGAAAAGCATCTTCATTAGATGTTGTAAATGCAAAACCAGAATCTACAGAAATGAGGAATTTGACACAAAATCCAGGGAAATTTTAAGAGATAAGCAGACTGAAATTAACCATTTTAGTAACAGAAACTGTTCTTTATGCGTGTCGAAAAAGCTGAAAGTGCTTATTTCAAGAAACCTTCTTCTTTGCTTTTTGGTTTTTGGCAATTTTCACAACAGAAGGATTTGAAACTGTGCGTGCATGTGCATACAGCGGATCAAATGCTCAGTTGGTACAAACCCCTGACATCAGCGGAGTTCTGCTGATACACCCCGGCTACATGTCTGCTCTAATATGTCTCCAGACCATTCATGAGGAGGCTGCTTTTCACTATTTGACCACAAATGCCCACAGTTGCCTAGTGATGGTCTCCCAGTGCATGACTGAGTTCCATGCGGTGCCCTCTGTGCATCTGCTCAAGCCCCTTCTGTTAACCCTTTCCTTAGTACGACAATGATCAGACTACTACAGTGTTGAAGGCAAGAATTCAGTGGGATTTTAACTGGTTTAAGCACTTCCAGACACAGAAGAGGGGTACAATAGTGTTGTGGGCTCTCTGAGCTCAGGTTATTGGCAATCACTTGGGGTTTAAGAAGAATATTTTCCTCCAAAGTGTTTGTTCTGTCAGATATTTTATCATACATGGTGGTGGCCATCTCTGAAGGGAGAACAACAAATTCACTAGACCCTCAAGTGTGATCTAATATGACAATTCTGACATTTCTATTGAATATTGGGCAGTGCAGAGCATGAAATCTGTACAGTCACCTTTCTTCTGGTCATTTATTCTTACTAATGGGTCCTGAGGATAAGGAATACTTTAACTCCTGTTTGTAATAGATAAATGTTCTACAATAATGCCTCTCACTAAGAAAACATAATTTTAACTATGTGAGAGATTAAAAATAACTAGAGAAATATTGTGACAGATGGTGCCGCTCATGCTGCCTTAACATTTGGGCATGTTCTGTTTAATGTTTCTTTCGTTCTCCTGATTCAGAACAGAAAATCCAATTAAATTAAGCATGTTGTAACATTTCTGACTTTTTTTTTCCTTGTTTTGTTCCTTCTTTTGCTGATGAAACCAGTGTGAATTGAATGCCCAGTTTAGACGAGGAATAGGAGGCCAGGGAAATAATGTACTCTGAGCAGACATAACAAAGGTTTTTCTGCCACACTGTGAACTGCTGCGGAGGGGGCAGCACGTACTTCAGGCTCTGTGGTTTTTTCAGTCCTCTACCTCTTGAGGAAACGCAGTGAGTTGTGTTAAATTTGTGCTGATTTTTCTTAGGAAATAAGGCTAAGATTTCCTGGGGCAGGGGGGAAGAGCTACATCACACTGAATTCACATAATATTTTCCTGTGGTTTTCTCCATTTTGGAGGTCTCACGTCTGCCTCCTTGGAAAGTGCAGGGGGGATGAGAGCCCATTCTCAAATTCGCGTTCAAGCTGAGTTAAGCAAAGAGAAGTCAGACAAAAAGGGAAACCTGAGTATACCATCGGTAGACATGATTCGACCATGCCTGCCACAGAGTTCTAGTGGATGTGAGGTTTAATTGCTTCCATCAACCTTAAAATATTCCCTTTTCCCTTTCTTCTTTTCAACCTACTTCTAAGTTTCTGTTGGAAGAAGGAGAACATACCGTAAAGCTCCGTTTCACTGGTCTATAGCACTGGAAGGCTGGAAGGATACAGCGGCACCTGCTCTGCCTTTGGCCACTGCTCAGGGCTCAGCAACCCCACGTAGCTACTATGGCTCTTGGAGAAACTCCTCCTCTCAGTCTTTTTACCAAATTAATTGCTATGTCAGGATTTTTTCACTATTCTAGGGCTGTATTAGAGTAATCCGCCGGCAGTGCTCAGCTCACTCATAGAAACCTACATGATAGATTAAGTTTGCGATCTACAAACATGCTCAAGATGAGCACGCCCAACCTGGCAGGGGTCTTTAAAGAATAAACTCTGGTCCTGTTCTTTCTTAGTGTGAAGAATGTTTTTTCCTATACATTTTGTGTAGGTTTTCTTCTATGTATTTTGGAAAGGAGGAATCTGAGTTTTCCCATTTGGACTCGCAGGCTAGCACTGCACAAATGTGCAGGTGGGAACCCTATAAAAGGGTTCCTATACATTGCATTTTACTTCTGTATATCAGCTCTACCAAATCAGCTTTTCCACGGGCATCGTCACGTAATTCTTCCTCGTGACACTGAACTGTCACTCATTTAAACTAATCCCACAGCATCTAGAGGGCTACTAAAGGGAGCTAAGCTAATGCTTTCTGTAGCTGGTGCCTTAATGCTGCTAAGTGGAAACCACCTCTCTGCTGGAAAGGGAATTTCTCCCTGTGATTCCGTCTGGTTGTGGAAAGCAATTGCTTGCTGCCTGCACCTTTTTCATGTGGAGAAATTAGGAAAAATGTACACGCACAACACAGCAAGGGTCTGTAATTAGTGCTGTTCCCGAGAGGCCCATGAGCTGGCAATGCACAACTTCTCTCTCATATCGAGTCCTCCAGGGTCAGCCTGAGGAAACAGGCAATTAAAGGCTCTATGACCAGCTGCAGTTTTCATTGTGCAACGATCAGAAACTCACCCCGAGGCAAGAGCTGGAATTTCCAGTGAAGTTTGCTACTGTAAAGTAACATCTGAAGACACTTTGGTCGTTTCAGTTGTGTTTAAATGTTTTGTCTCTACCGCTCCTAGAGGAGAGTGAAATTTCATTCTGTTGCTTGAAGAAGAGAAAAAATATGCAATAAATCATTTCCATGGGGAAGAAATAAGACTACAAGCATAATTTCAGCTTTGATCCCTACATGTGTCCAGCTCACCTTTAAAGAAAACAGTACTCAGCATGAGTGAGCCTCTTGTGATCGCTGTTAAAACAAATGCAACTGGAGACTTGGTAACCACATGAAAACTGAATTCAAATTGCATTGTAACTGGGCCATCTTCACCTTCTATGCTTTTGCTAAGTGCATTTATGTATGTATTCTTTAATGGACTGACAGCAGTACACCTCAGAAAACTCCTTTCAGAGAACTTGCAACAATCAAAAGAAAAGGAGGGGAGCTAGGCTTGAAAAATATTCAGTTAAGTGTTTGTTTTTGCTATTGCTATTGGAGAAATTCTTTATTCTCCAGATTTCCAAGACATTTAGGTGACATCTCCATGCAGCAGATTCTGTTTTATTCTACCAAATAAAATGAAAACGCAACCTGCAGAAATCTAAAAATCTATGGTCCCTCTCACATAAATATGAAATTATTTAAAGTGGGTACGAGTGGCTTTCTTCCCTCTATCCTTCTGTGCATTTTTAATGTTTGCATTTTTCTTCCCTATATTGCTTTTGGAAGAAGAGGTAACTTATTTTTAAGATGGCATAGCTGATTTATTTGTGGGTTTCTCTATTTGTTGCATGGGTGCCTTTCATAGTGGTTTGGCAGGACTGGGTTTCTGTAGCATGAGGTTAATGACTTTTTTATAATGTCCACAAAGGAAGAGTGACGCATGAGCAGAGGGTCATAAAAGAAGAGACAGGCACAAAAGATCAAGGGGCCATGGGGTATCTCATAAAAGTCTACGTAATTAAGAAATCTCCATCTTCCTGAAAATATTTTCTCACTGCAATTGTGTGTTCTTTCCTTACCCTCTTCTGTAGTTCTGGCTTCAGCTGCAACAACAGTAAGACCCTAACACCTCCTCCCTGAATAACTACCTTTCTGGAAAGTGCAGTTTTAGGGGAACAGCCATGTCTCACTCAGCTACTCACATTGTTTTCCTGAGCAAGAGCTTCAGTCTGAGTGTTTTGCATAAGCAGAATTAATGAGCTTGGTCCTGCTCTTGTGGTCATGGGGAGCTAAGATCTCGCATGGGTTTCATGTGATGTACACAAGTTTCTCTATGAAAAACCAACAAGAGAGAGCACATGGCTAAAACATCTTAAAAGATGCAAATAGTGGATAGCAAATCAACAGTAGTACCTTCCACTGACTACTGTGCATTGTGTCCATCATTATTTTCTTCAATCAAAAAAAAAAAGCAGACTGTTCCTTATCTGAATCTTTTTTGCTTTTAGGAGACTATTATATTTTTCTACCATATTTCCCAGTTGCTTTATGTGCCAAACAGGTCAGCATCAGTGATGTCACCACACGTCATTCCCCCTTTTAAAGTAGCTCTAAAATTCTGCAAAATGCCAAAGATTTTCTGGCAACAAAAAGTAGTCAGGTATGCGGAACTGGGAGGAAGGGGTGTTTTTACTGAAGATCCAGTCAAGAATATATCCTTTCTTCCTTTTAGCTATATTTCCTTTATAGTTACTGAGATGTTTTGAAACATAAAGCTTAATTATTACAGATACTTATGCATTTCATGCCTCTATGACAAACAATTGTCAAAGCCGTCAGCTTCTGCTGCCAGTTTATTCAAAATAAAAACATCAGGTGGATTAGACCTTCACATATCTGAGTAATTCTGTCTTTGAAAAGGATCTTAAAAAAAATAGATGTCAGATTCTTAGTGAATCTCATTGTTTACTCTGGGCTACAACATCTGAAGTTAGATTTTGTATCTGACTGCTGTCACAGTGACTGAAGGCAAAACATCCTGTTCTATCTTTTGTTTATATACCGCGATCAGCTCCGCAAACCTGTGCAACTTGAAACACAGCTAAAAACTGCTCCCCGGCATATATTTCTTTCTCTAAGATGGACTATACTGGAAATCTTAACTGACAGAAAGCTAGCATTAGGTTTTCAAACAACAACAACAAAAATTCCCAACTAGTACTTCAACCATCATGATGGTGGTTCTACAAGATGGCATCTCAAATTGCACCCAGAGCTTAGGTCTGGGAAAAATATCAGCATGCAGTCAGTTAGAGAGTCAGCCTTACCATAGCCTCAGTTTGGGAACCAAGAAGAGATTTGATATTCCAAAGTGACCACATCTACATGAGATAAACTCACTGTCCTTTTAATACAAAATTAAGTTGCTTCTTTTGAGGCCTCTGGACTCCCCACTATTACAGAGACCGATATTCGAGTCTGTTTATTTGGACGTAGTTTGTGGATAGCCATCCAAACACATGGCAGTGCTGCACAGCTTCCACCTCTACCTTATTATAACAGCAACAGGTTGTGCAAATGGGGACCATTTTATGAACCCCGGTTCCTGCATCTTAGGAAGTCTTACCTATCTCATGTAAATCAGAGGGATGGGAGAGGGACTGGCGAGGATAACATATAGGCAGTTGAGGACCAGGAAAGTTATCAACCCAGGCAAGTATGCAAAAGGAGTATTTGTGTACAAGGGTGAACATCTGATTCGAAAGTGGTGTGCAAATTCCTGACAAGAAAATAACACTTGATGGTAACATGCTCTTCCAAAGAAATTAGGGGCAGTATGATTTGAGCAAGGATTACTCACTGTTTTCTTTAAAAAGAACAAGACTGGAACCAGGATTCTGCTGTAAAACTTTGTTCTTCTTGGTGAGCACAAGTTCCAGTGGGAACTGCTGTCTTTCATAACTTGTGTAATTTAGGGATGAAGTAGGTCTTTACTATGTCACAACAAGTAAGACTTCAGAGAGTGGACTGAAATTGGTATGCAATATTGGTATATAGATGTTTCTCATCTCAGCCTTTGTTCCCGGTTTAAGATTCATATGAAAGCCCACTGTGCACTCATTTAGCATTTTGGCCTCATAAAGAATCTATGTTACTTGCTAAAATGCTGCTACCTTTTCTCTCAAGACTGATCATTCCCTGGTTTATTGTGCTCAGCCTTCTGTGAAGAGTCTGTCCTCTTTAGCACAATGTGCAACCAGCAATTTTAATGTACAAAGATCACTCCGGCTGACTTACTCTTTGAATGAATAAAAGCTTTGCTCTTGTGTCTTGGAACTTTTTTGAAAGCTTATGTGCATGTCTAAATGTTTCCAGTATCATAGCATTTTGGTTTTATGTTCCATGCAACAATTTTAATTGGAGTAGACTTTATGTTCAATTTTAAAATTATGGTGTTGGAGGATAATAACATGGACATTATCATTTCGTTATCCGACTTAATTTCTTAAAAATAATGAGTTCAAATTCTTGTAATAAGTGAGTTCTCTGAGGTCTCACGTGGAGCATCCTTACGTTGTGTAGATATGTTAGTCAGATTTAACAAAAGGGAAACCTTTCATAAAACTGAACAAGGGACACCGTACTAAGCTAAAGCTACATCAAGATAACACTCTTGATGTTTCAAAAGCCATTTCCACCACATTACTTAGTTCCTACTTCATAGAGCAGATGACAACTGATGACATTAACTGTAAAACCTGCAGAGATGGCCCCTGGCTTGCACAGCTGTTCATCCAGCAGATGTCATTGATTTAGAAGGAGTGAAGAACGAGCCAAAATTTTCAGCCGCTCCAAAGGAGTCTGTGCTACAAGTCCCCAGGAGGTCACAGGATGTGCTGCATGGGGCTTTGTCTGTACAGCAAGATTAGCGCCATAAAACAGGGAACTCAGAAATCCACAATATAACTAATCCAATACCATTTGCACAGACAAGCTATTATTCTTTTCTGGGCTTTAAAGAATAAAATGTCTTATCTCTACGTGTCTCCTTTATTCCTATTAACAAGTAAAAATCTTAATTATCTAGATTGTCTAGATATCGTATTGCAAATCTAACACTATGAGATCAGCATATGTTGCATAAAATTTGAGAGTTCACAGCAGACTGCTGAGAGCTAGCAGACAAACACAGAGGAAAGTCCTCCATTTTATTCTTGCTCACTGTGCATAGGACAAAAAAAAGAGCGTACTTAAACTGTTATAGAGAAGATTTAAGTTGAACATAAGGAAAATGTTCTAATGGTAAGAATACTAAGAATAGGATTAGACTGTAGGGTTTTAGCCTTACCATAATTTCAGGTTTTCAAGAACAGCTCAGAGTGACAAATTGTTCTTGACAATTCTCTAGGTATAGTTCACTCTGCCTAAGGGAGAAGAGATGCACTCAATGACTTCTCAAGGTCCCTTCTAGAGTTATTTTGCATGATCTTATGATATCACAGCTGCAGATCTCTAGAGTTTCTTTCAAATTTAGAAAATATCTCTCTCTCTAAGTGTTCACCAGAAAACAGACCAGTATGCAATATTTTGGGGGCAAGGGCTCTGTACAGCACTTAGACCCAGAAAGTTCTTGAAGAAATTTTGCCTCTACTGCATTGAGAGCATAAATAATAATGTGAAAAATGAGGACATAAACTCCATTCCACTACAAACCACACATGATTTTGGACCAGGTAGCAAATACTTCAAAAATAATCTGGTCCTGAAGGACGACATGGCATGAAACTAAGATATCTGATAATAAGACATTCTTGCAAATATCCGATTAGTGCCCAGCACCACATCTTTCCAGCTGGGATTTGATTCTTGCTGAATGAGTTTATTTCAGTTATTTAACCTTTCAGCTGTTAAATCACGACGGAAAAATAAAGAGGTCCTACATGTACGTTTTCTTTTTCACTTAACTGCCTGCCAATTTTAGTTTAGTTCCTGGACTACAACTTATAGCATATAATCAGCTATAAAAGTCACTAAGTAAAAACAATTTCAAGAAATACTGTGGTTAAATCAAAAGCTTTTAAACGAAGAGTTTAAGAGTTTTCAGGGCATATAACTGAATCCTACCTGTTTTCAGGTAAAACACTCTCAAACTTTTTTTTTTGTCAAGTATTGTTTTCCTCTTCTACTGGTTTTATTTCTTCTGATAGCATTTTTAGTAGTAATTTTCAGTAATACATGCTTCATCTTTTCTTAAAAGAAGTACACACACTTATACTGGTGTTTAGAGGAAGGAAATATCACCTCATGAATGTCTCTGTCATAGTTTGGGGTATCAAGCAAAAAAACTCATGTGGCTGACTAAAAGCCCATGGGCCACAGTAGATCTGTGCAACCGACAACTCCAGAGTTTTCCCCACCAGCTATGGACAAAGGAAGAAAAAAAGCTCTTGAAACACCTCTAAATGGAGCTTGAGGACCTCAGTTCTCAAAAATAAGTTATTTCGTAATGGAAGATGACAGAATTTGTGGCTGTCAGGCAGGGGAAATAAACTCCACTGTAGTCAAAGAGATTCTTTCCTTGGCTGGAATGATGTAAACGAGACCTGAAGTCAGGAAGCAAAGTGCCACATGCAAGCTTCTCTTACAACCAGGTTTGGGCAGGGAATTTCTAAAACAAAAACAGACCCTTAGATCTTGCAATTCATATTTTGGTTTTTATCAGACAGTTGCTAATGAATAATAATTTCTGGCATTAAATGGATGTTTCTGAGAACACGCTTCTGCACGCTACCTTGGACAACGAAATACTGCCTTGGGTAACACACAGCCACCCAGATTTGCATGACTGGATAATCCCCAGATATCATTCTGAACACCAAATCTTCTTTTAAGACTTATATCGAAACTCATATCATCATGAACTCCAACATATCTCATTAAAAAATGTTGAGCTGTGTTAAGGAATAGACTGCCTTAGCTTATTACACTTGATGAATCTCTGCTGGACGCTTCATAAGGTAAAAGAACAGGCACTATCTCCGCTTCTGTCTGGGAACATTGTGGTGAGGGAATGTGTTCTTATTTCCACTCAGTATTAAACTGTCACGCCACACTAGCTATCGCTGTAGACAGTGTGCTAGAACTTGGCAGAGCTCAGATCAGGGATAGAGAGTGGATTTTTGTGGAAGGGTTATTGCTGACAACACAAGAACAATAAATTAGAGTCAGGAATAAAAGAAGACATTAAGGCTCCCCTGGCACCATCTTAAAAGAAGCTAATTTTCCGAGATATTTCACTTTCTACTGTATCTACATGCCATTTATAATCCAGACAAAGCAATATCCAGAAAACAAATGAGGTGTAATTTTCATGCTAATTATGCTAGATGCATTTATCCCTTTGCCATATTTATTTTTATATTGTGCCTTTTAAAATTAAAAAAAAAGAAAATAATATTAAAACACACAAATAACATTTTAATATTGTTTTGCTTCTTCATTCGTTCTGTTTTTCATAATAATTCCCAGTTGACATTTCACCCTGTCTTCTCACTTAAATTCCCAGATGACAGAGTTACTTATTCCCTTGGCCAAACCCCAGGGGTTTCTTTTCAATCCTTGCTCAATGAAACCCTGAATGAAATGTGTGTATGTTCTGAACAAAGGCAAGAAGAGAAATTAGAAGGTCCAATATTGTTTCACTTGTGATTGTGTAAATCAGAGGAAATAGAAATTAAGTTAAGGAATTCACCAGTTTTACAGTAAAGTATGTGATGGTAAAGAATTGGACTAACTGGTAGCATTCATACAATATCATGTGGTGTTGACCAATGCTTTTTCATTGCTGCTATGTTTTTCTGAGGCAAATTAAATTATATATTAAACCTGCCAACCAGTTCTTGAGTCAGGATATAGTTACAGCCATTTTAATAACATGTTTCATAAAGTGACCCAAGTTGAAAATGTTGTAATTTATTTATCGAAGGTCTTTAATATTTCAGGCAGTTCAGATGATCATTTTTATTTATTTATGTATTTGAGGATTTATTAGACATGCCCATCGTACTTTCTGGGTGAGTCTACAAAAGTGACATCATGAGGAACTTAAGCTGAACTGATCTATCTCACTACGAAATCTTCTTTCCCAACATACCCACTCTGTAGTGCCCCTTTGCAGTCATGATGTTCCAGTCCTGTCTGGGAGCAGGGAAAGCAAATTCCATACACGAGAGCTCTTCATGGAGCTCTCACCCAGGACTCAAAAACCTACAAACTCTTGAATTACATTTCCCAAAGGATCCATCTAGCAGTGGAGAACAGGAGGATGGGAAAATTCCTACTCTAGCTGGAACTTTATATCGTCTTGGGCCTAATAGGATAAGAAAAATACAGGGACTTGATCCACATCCACAATGATGCTGAAAAAGTGCTGAGTCTCAGCCAGACACCTGCCTTACACCCTGATTCATCTAGGAATAATCCTTGGCTTCTTCTCATAAAGGACAACAATAATGCAAGAGTTTATGTCAGCATATTTGCTGTTTATCCCATAAACTTTTTTCTTTAAAAGTGGTATAAAATTCTGCATCTAACAATTTCCTTGTTTAGATGGACTGACGCTGCATCTGCTGTGACAACTGCAAGCTTTGCTACTCTTTTCCTAAATATGGTTCTTTGGAGACATGCTGAAAAACCAGTAGTCATAGAAATTAGGCTAATTAGACTAGATTAAAATTACACTTCCAGAATTATTGCTGAGCCAATGTTTGATGTAAATTTCTATTTTTTTTTTTATATGCCCCATCTCAGCATCACGCCAATTTTCACATCTGTTCATGTTAAGACACCAAGACTATTAACACATTCTTCCCTTATTCTGAAAATAACCTACTTGAGACACAGCCTAAGAGCCAGAGCAAGTCATGGTGAGGAACCCCACACAATGGCAAAGGTTCAGATGAGCAAAGCCAAATGAACATAGCCCATGACACATCCCATATTATAGTTATCCTCATGTTTCATAGCAGTTTGAAATAGCACATAAGACAGCTGGCAGGGGTGATATTGGGACTTGCTCATCTAACCAGTGAGCTACAAACAGATGTTGTGCATGAAATAGGAACGACTGCCATTGACACATCTCACATGCGAGACGGTGGGGCAAAGTGACTCAACCTGACACGAAGAGGAAATTGTGTGTGACATGTCCTTCATTTCAATGAGTAACATGTCACTTCTGGCCTAACTTTTCCTCTGAAACATCAAATGCTATTTGACAGGACATACATGTGATTTCTGGGGTGGTGAAATTGTGCTGATATACATATATACACACCAAGTATGAAAAGCACAGTGACTATGCATCAGGAAAACAGGATTTCTGCATTTAAATGTATTATTGCAATCCTTTATCAGGATTTTAGATTTTTTTGTTTTGTTTTATTATGCTATATTGGACTAGTATTTCTTATCAATGCTGTCCACAAGCACCAACAATCATATTCTAGAGGGTTAACTGCCAATGTTTAATTCTTTCTTACAAATCATTGGTTTGCTTCCAACAATGCTGTTTCTAACTGACTGGACTGAAAACATTGTTCTACATTGATGGGCATGTAAGAGATAATGAGAAACTGTATGAGAAGTGAGCAGAGACAGTGAATCACACAGAAATATGGCTTGACAACACAAGGTTTGGAAGGCTCCCCTGGTCCTTGGTCAGATGCTTCTGAACAGTGGTACTTGATTATCTACCTGGTTGCACACTGACAACTTTCTTTTCCAAACTCAAGACTCCAAATCTGAGAGGAATTTGGCTTTTTGCTGTAATGACAAAATCACAGAGCTCAGAGACAGCTGGAAGTATTTCATAAGTTCCTTTCACAATGCGATTTCTCCGGGTAGACAAGTGCTCTAGTCGCCAGGGGCAAAGTTATAATGATGTGAATGAGAATAGATCCACCGTGTAATCATGCACAGGTAGACATGGGCCCATCCTTTCACTCCTAACCTGTGAGTCTATAAGATCCTTTGATAAGATGTGCACAGCACTGTGAAACAGGCTGACAACCAGTGAGCAAGATAAGGAGCTCAGCGCACAGAATACAGAAGCACCATATACAGCTCCTTGCAGACAGCATCTGGCATAGTGTTAGATGTTTTGGAAGAGAATCACCTATGAACACTTTCAAGTGAAAACAAATATTATCTTCTTTAAATTGCAGTCAGTGTTCCAACCTCACACAAATAATTTAATCCTAGTGACCTTGCTTGTGTGATAGATTTCTTCGTTCTGTTAAGAGCACTAGAGACAGTAAAGAAAGAGGAATTGCCCCAGAATATCTACCCAGAACAGCCCTGGGTCTGAAATACAGACACTCACCCAGCAAAGTACTTGATCATGTGTTGAAATTCAAATAATTAAGAGCCTACTTGTGGGCTCAGTAATCTTCTGTATTTCACACAAAGCTTTATGAGCCTTGCTAGACTTCATGTGGATAAAAAAAGCTCTTAAAAAGGTACACTTCCTCCTAGCTTCTCAAATGAGAGGTTAGGAGAGAACAGAATGATTTCAGTTGGCAAGGATGAACATCTTGGACAAGAGTAAGCTGCAAAATACCCACCCACCATCTTGTTGCTCACTTATGGATATAAAAGGCCTATAATAAACAGAGCAATCTCAGAAAGGAGGTCTCATGGCAGTGTAGCACCTCAAATAGTTTGCACTCAATAATTAGCATTTTTCCTTGATGCTTTGAATTATCAGATATTCCCAAAGCATACGCAGTAGAGAGCAAAGCAGATTTACAGTGCTAACAGGAATTTTATTAGTGGTAACATTGGCACTATGTATGTAGGCAGAAAGCCAATGGGTACCAAAAATTGGATGACGTTTCTTGTTGAATTAGTCATGCTCCAATGTTTATCAAGGTTTTATTTATGATATTCAAGTTCGCAAGTCCTAATCCTGCAGGATTTGGGGCTTTAGTTTAGGCATCAGAAAATGATGGGTATTGACTGCAGTAAACCTAAGAGTTGAGTCTGAAGAGAGGTCATAGCTCTGCTGATGTGTTCAGAGACTGCACTTACTCCTGGGCTTCAATGTTCTGCTCTTCTGTGGTTTACACCCAGCCCCAGCTGTTGCACCTCTCCACAGTGAAGTGTTCCCCAAGCTCCACAGCTGCTCTCACCATGGCCTTGTAAGCTCCATCTGAGAGGAGATCTATGGCTCCAGGACAGACAGCCCAGTTGTGCAGGCCAACCCTAGTGTTGGCTACAAATACCTGCTACTGATGATTCCCAAATCACACGGCTTTTTTGGCCACTAGAAAAAAATAACTGGACAGTGCTAAGAGGCACAAATGCTGAAGTTTTGGGATCCAGTACACAAGGAAATACCACAGGCCTAGTAGTGAAATGTGGCAGAAGCCAGGCTGGGATCTGATCAGTACTATTAGACTTCCTTCCAGATCCTTTTCAGTCCTCCAGGCTCTACTCCAGGATGTGTTTACTTCATTCCCATCTATCACGTGGGTTTTCTGGTTTTCATCCGATCACAAATACTTCCTAAATAGGGTAGAAAATTGTCAGAAGTGAAACTTTGCTGGATTGTCCCCAGAGTCACAGCAGAGAGATAGCAGAAAGTCCTCAGTGTTTCAATATCCTTCCTGTCGGCAGCCTGGGGAAGCACTCAAGAGCAGCTCCTGTTATAGTAGTTATAATAGTTCCGAGCTTATCTTTGGGCACAAGCCTTCTTTATACTTTTAGCCTTCTCTTTTTATTTGTACTTGCCAAAATGCCTGCGATATTGTTACCAAGACTTTACACTGCTCCCCAAGGGCAAGAGCTAATACAGCTGTAGCCATTTTATGCTGGGTGAACGGCCAACTGTTCACACTAGAGAGTTTCTTAACCCTCGCTAATAACAGCCAAAAGCATTTTAAAAAAAAAAAGGCACTTGAAAGCCTGTCATTTTCTGCCAAACACTGTATACAGGAAAATAGATTTTGTTAATACCAGTTTTCCCAAGTGTCTCAATTACCTGAAAACACTGCTTAGTTTAAATGCTACAAGTGAATGTAAGAGAGAAATAAACAGTGAAAGCTGCCAAATCTAAAACTGAGAAATCTTATTATGACTATAGATAGTTCAAGCACTTGCACTGCACTTGTTCGTGATGGATACCTGTTCCTAGCTTGATCACAGCCCTGAAAGCACTCACTGCAGGGGGATTGTGCAGATCAGTAATGCTGGGCATGTATATACGAGTTTGTGTAAACAAGCAGAGGCTGCTGTTTAACAAAGACTTTAATTTGGCACATTGGATACTGGAAAAAGGGAAGCCCTAATTTCCCTTTGAGCATGGATGATTCTCATTGCATCCGATCACCTGTGAGGACTACCCACCAATTTGGACCTCATTCCACCGGCACTATTTGTCGCAAATGTTCAGATTAAGGCTTGAACTCTATTCTCTTCCTGGTCAAGCCGTAACAAGGCCCTCACTGACCCATGATGATTGCACACACTGCCACAATGAAGCTCCTCACAACAGCAAGGACAAAGGTTGCCAAAGGTCAACACGTTAAGGCCTTGTATCAGTTTGCTTTGGTTTTACGTCACATAAGAGGTCCAAGACGTGGGGGCAGTAATCAGAGATGAGACCTGTCCTCCAACATGGGAAAGTAATCCAGTCGTAGGCACACTTCTGCAAGTGTAATGAAAGCAGAGTATGATTCCCACAGGGAGTTTGCACGTAGGCAACAAAAATAACTTCCTTGCAACAGCCAGTTCTTATTTTTTGACTTGTATAATTCCAATTAACTAATAAAGCAAGTAAGATTAGTGCCTTGGTATTACAAAACAGGCCTTGTATTTCATCAACATATGCCTGTAAGAGCAGCCACAAATCATCTGCCAGTTATCAGGCATTCCTGTGGATCTCTCAGCACAAAATTGGCGTACCTCAGAGAAGGATGAAGCTAATGATCGGCATAGTATGCATTTATGAGAAACAAAAACTGGTTTTCTTTTTAGCTAAGAAGATATTTTCATTATTCATTTTAAATGTTACAGATTGAATCAGTGCATTTCTGGATAAAAATTCAATCTAACCCATGTCTAAGTAGGGTGATTTTCTCAGCTGATAAAAACAGTAGAGCTCTGGAGACTTCTATGGGGAGGATTCCACAGCCTTTGAAGATCCAAAGTTTGTCGCTTAGAGACAGGTTGTTAATCTAAGCCTTCAGGCTATACGATGAAACAGCCTGACAACCTAATTTTCTGTGTTTTTCTGATGGGCTTGTTTTAACCCCACATGTCCAGCCATTGCAGCTCTAAGGAGTGGCACAGGCCAACTTGCTTCCCAGATCTGAAGATCAAGTGAGTTGTCAACTCTTAATACCCACACTTGAATTTATTCTTTGAGATTTGTAACAGTTCCACATTTATATTTGTTCAGCTTAGGTAATTTAATCTCAGTTTTTATTACACTGGGTTATTAAGGAGGTATGATAGCATGGGATAGAAAAGCTCATGTGAGGCAAGTACAGTTTGTACAACATGCTGAAATTTACTTTCCTTTTCCTGGTTTTGAAAAATCTATGTCAAGTCTAGACTCTGGATTTGGCATTTGGCTCTCGCTCAGAGGTTGCTGTACTACTTACACACTAATACAGAACACATATGACATGCAGTACTCTGTTTATGCTGCTATTAAATACAAAACAAAACCGTGTTACATTTGAAAGTAAAACTATTAGTCATAGGCAGGTCTCCTGTTCAATATTTACAGAGGTCAGTTTGGCTTTCTAAAGTTTTTTACAGTAGTAATAACAGGGTCAATAGCTTTCCTGCGTATATTCAGTATAAGCAAAATGCTCTCCTATTTTGAGGACCAACAAAAACTTGTGTGGGCTGCTCAAATCCTGTGCAAAACCTAGTTTCAGGAATCAAGAGTTAGTTAGGAGGAGTGGGTGGTATATTGAGCCTCTGCAAAGGGTGAGTGTAGCTGTAGGGATGTCTGTGCAACACTGAGAGCATTTGTTGCAGCCTGTGGGCATACTTGAGCATCACCTCATCTCCCTTGATGTGTACCTGGGAATATAAAGTCATGGAAACAGTGGCTTCACTGCCAGCTAGATGAGGCAGAAGGGCACTGGCGATGTATTCTAGCAGTCATAACACATGATAAATGCCGCGCTGCCGGTTGTCACCAGCCTAGCTGGAGTGACGCACACATGGGGGCTGTTCTCATCTCTTTGGCTGTGGTATAACTTCTTGGTGATGCGCTATACCTTTGTCCCAGACATGGGATATCCTCTGGCTCTACTCAGGCACAGGGGTGGGAATCGGCTCATTTTCAGTCCATTACAAGAAACCAAGAACTGAAGCACTGGCCCACATCCCCCTCACTCTTGAATCAGACCACCTATTAATGGACAGAGCTTCTGTCGCATGGTCCAGCCTGTATAATATTACATATTTTTTGTAATCTGGATACCATCTTGCAGCTGTATTCTCAGAGAAAACAAAGAGTATACAAATAATATACTCACTCTGAGCTTCCACTAGCTTTTATATTGTAAAGGGCCAAGTGTTCTGCTTGTTCTGCTTTTTCAGCTTGGCTGTAAGGAAAAACACAGAATGCTGGCATTTCAGTCTTATGGAACTGAAGATCTTTATGCAGCTCAAAGCCTGGTGATTTAACTTTTGCTCCAGAAGAAATACCTCTTGTATTCTCCTACCCAGTACAGGAGAGAAATAGAAAAACCAGGGTAAATAATACACTATTTCATAGTGACCTATCATTATTCTTCAGGTTCCTAGAGTCTATGCTGGTGAGCAATAGCCTCCTTCTTCATTGCAAGCCTGTTGTGGAGGAAGGAATAGTGGTGGTCATCATCCTTTCTTACTTCTTTCACGCCAAACCCTGAGGCCAAACAGAATATTAAAGCAGGTTAATTCTCCCCACCATCCTCTTTTTCACAACAAAATTGTTGTTGTGAATCATATATCAGTTTATTATTATTATCATCAGTTGAATTTAGGATGGGATGGGATGGGATGGGATGGGATGGGATGGGATGGGATGGGATGGGATGGGATGGGATAGGATAGCCCACTGGATTTACTGATCGAATAAGCCTTTTCCACTCTGCTTACTTTCTTGCTCAACAATTTCGCCCACACACTGTCTGGTCTGAATTCCATGGGATTTCTCCACGTACTCGGTTTATGTGAGAAGCTGTACATACTGAATGAAAGTTTCATTAAACATTGGAACTTCATGGCCTTTTCTTTGCCTTCACCCTCTCCCTTTGATAGCTGAATGTGCTGCTTTACTTAAGAAAACCAGAGTGCCCTGGCAGGAGGAAGGGATAACACAAACGCGTGCTTTGAATATGGAGAGTTGTGAGTTCAGCTCTGGCAGCGCATCTCACTCCTGACCCTCGACCCCTCTGCCACCGACACATCTGCAGGGCTCATCAGGACAGACTTAGCATGCACAGCCAACACCGTCCACAGCGCTGCCACTATGCAAAAATTCACTACTGAGGCAAAAATAGAGCAGCAAGCTCCTTCTCTGCTTAATTGGAATGTGAGGACATGGTTCTTGCAAAAGAAAATGCTAATAGTCTGTGTCACTCTGGTCTTCCCCTCTTCAGCCTCTTTTCCTGTCTCTTAAACCTGATGATACCTGTTTATACGTGTTCAGCGAACTCAGAAGTCTTGCACATTGTTTTAGATTCATTTATTGGTTGAGGTGAGCAATGTCAATAAAGCTCTGTATGTAGATCTAGGGGAATCTGAGGGTTGATTTTAAACTTGAAGCTAGGTTACAAGAACAAAATGACAATGTAAAATCTGGTGTTCTGTCTGACTTAGAATGGAGGTCTCGAATATCTACTGAAGCATTTTGCTTTAGTGCTGTCAAATGAAGGAATTCTGCATCATACACCAGAAATTTATGACTATGCACACACATACACCCACACACAGTTATTTCAACTAATAATAAAAGCTTCTTATTACTAAAAGAGCTATCAAAAGTCAAAAAGCTAAATGAGATACTCAGACCAGCATCAACTAAAACTTTCCATTTCTCCACTTCCTCAGCACATCTTTTACACTGTGCTTAACAATGTGATACTCTCATGCAAGTTTTACTGTAGTTGAAACAGGGTCAAAAATATTAAAACATAACAAAAACCCCATGGATCCTCATAATTTACTGTGATATCATAATAGTGATTTTTTTTAATGCATTTCTTAATCTATTGTATTTTAGGAATGGTTCCTTGATGCTGTTAAAGCATCTTTGTAAATTTAATGGATTCAGTGTGAATTATTAACCTTGAACATCATAAATGCTTTTTTCTAAAGATTGCATCTCGTTGATGCTTTAATAATTTTAAAACACAGTGACAAATGTAAAGCTGAACTTAATATCTCATGTCATCTCATCATAAAATAGTGCTTTTGCCTAGCAGCAATAACACTGTCTGAGATATGTCTGTTCTGCCAGCCCACCTGCAAGAGCTGAGCCAGTCTAATTGTTCTGGCACGTCAGAACATTTTACATTAACTTTGAGAAGTTTTGCTGCCTATGTTTTCTGTTCTACTGCAACTTTTTGGCACATGCTCTGACTTTAACTGGAGTAATAAGATTTTAACACTATTACTGAAGGAATATACACTGTGTTTTTCAAAGCTTGTGTTCTGAGCCATATCTACAAGCTGGGGTGCGGCATGATAAAATTTGCATTTTTGTGCACATCAGGGCTTGCTGCATGGGAGAAAGGATTCAGTTCCAGACAGGAGGAGATTTGGAGATGCTGCTTGGATCCTGGAGGGACTGTCACCAGCAGCATCGGCACAACTCCCAGCTGGTTTCATCCTGCTGAGCAGTCTTGCATTGGCCGGTCCTGACATTTCCAAGAGACAGGAGCTTGCCATCCTCTTCCTCCTCTGCCTGCATGAACCTACCACCACTAGGAACCCAGCTGCACAAGACCTCCTGTGCAAATTAAATAGTATTGCTGCTGGAGCCGCCACAAAAAGGGAATTAGCAAAACTTCTATTGCTAGTTTCCCTTAAAAGGCTCATAAAATGTAGGCTTTTTAATAAAATTACAGAAAGAAATACGTCTTCTCACCCATTCTCAATCACTGTGAATATCACTAGAGTGCAGAGGATGCTTTCTGATTTGGTACATGTGTGTGAACTCTCTCTGTGGGAGTTACAGGTTATCACCTTAAGCAGTATCATGCCTTGTGTCTGCTTAGGGTGCTGTAATCACATCTGGTTAGAGAGCACAAGCTTTATTTTTTCTGCCTCCTTTTTTAAACCTCTGTCTCTGTTTTCTTTTATTCTGAGTACTGAACACCAAGATTTTTTCATGTGAATAAAAAAAAAAATATTTGGTTAAACAAAAGGAATAAGCTTCATTTTGGCTTAGTTCAATGTTCTGAAAATTACTCCTAATTTTTCAGTTAAGTCACCAGACCAAAATGAGGTATTCACACAGTTCTTATAAGTACCTCACTGACCTGCGGGGAGGCTCACTTAAATAGTATTTGTGAAGCAACTTGTATCCAGCTCTGGTTATTAAGGCTCATGTAATGCAAAAAAAAAAAAAACGCAACACAAAACCAATAAAAATCACTATTATAAACCAGCTCAAAGGTCACAAATCCAGCATTCTTTTTTACCTCTGCCTGTTCATCCCAAAAGCCTAAGCCCCAGATATTTGGATATGAAAACTTTGTCTATATAGGTTCAGTTTTTAACCTGAACTAACAAACTTGCAAACCTTCCCACTTTCAGCAAAGCTGAAGGTCCCTGGGCATTGGCCAATGTTTCAGCAAGGTTTCAATAAAGGTTCACAGATGGAAATAAATGTCCTACAAAAATATGGCCATTCAAACCAATGAATTATAAGTGCTCATCCAGAGGGGGGGACTGCATTTGTACTAAGCCAGGTGTTGAAGTCTTCTGTGTTTGTAACATGGTCTCCAGCAGAGGACACTGAGATGGTTCCTGGCTGAATTCTTCTCAGCATTGTGCCACTTCTTGTCCACAGAGATACGTGGTTGTCTAATATGTGAACCTTCCTAATGGTTTGGTTGCACAGTAGTCCATAGAGTATTTATATGAACATTTAATCAGTGTAATATATTGTTTAAAAGCCTTGTCCTCTACAGTATTATCCAAAAGTATTTTTTTTAAGCCTGGATGAACCTCCCTGTCCCTCCCAGTGGACCAGGTACTAGCTGCAACCCAACACGGCACAGTCCTATCACTACATCTAAAACTTCATTGCAGTTTTATTTACTTTTTGGCTCTTGAGACGTAAGATCTGTAAATGAAAAGCAACAACTTGCTGCTGCTGCTGCTTCATGTTGCTGGGATACAGAGGCTGCCCTGTGATGTCACGGCCGCGCAGCGTGAGCGTCATGGTGACATCTGAGAATTTTCCCTTGGGAGTCTCAGTTGGTCACTTCCTTCCGGCTGGGTGTCTGGCAGGACAGTCTAGCTGCTAAGGTAGATGGCTTCTACTGAAAAACGTTCTGAAACTGAGGAAAAAGAATTGAATATGGAGCTTTCCTCATCAGAAACTTCATGTGATTCTGTTCCGGCCAAGGGAGTTGATTTGTCAGGCTCGACTTCTTCTCTCTGGGCAACCTGTGAGAAAACAGCAGCTCGTGATGCTGCCTTTGGACCTCCAGTGGAAGAAAGGTCTTTACAAACTGCGACTAAGCAAGTCTGGTCAAAAGGAGACTGTGGGCATTCCTCTGAGGAGAGCTCAAGCAAATGTGATGCCCCCACATGCCTCCACTTTCTGAAGAAGCTCTGGGATGTTGTTGAAAGCGACCGGTTTGAGTCCATTTGGTGGGGCGACAATGGAAAGTGTGTAGTGATTAATGAAGATCTGTTTGAAGAGGAGGTGCTCGCAAGGTGCGGACGCCTGAAGATTTTTGAAAGTGAGACCATGAGGAGCTTTACTCATCACCTCCACCTGCATGGATTCACCAGAAAGCTGAGGACTTTTCCAAAATCGGGCTCGCGCAGTGACTTGCTAGCAGAAGAAACAGCTAGGGAGGTATGTTTGATCCTCTGCGTGGAAACTAACTCTCAGAATATTCTAGTGGGACAGGTTTCTGTTCCAACAAAATCAGTCTTTACTACATAGGAGATGAGGGTGGTGGCCAATGTTCTGATTGTCATTTGTTTGTTGCCTCATGTTCAGGAGGTTTTGAGGTAGCATTTCTGAGTAGTAGAAATGCCGCTAAAATATATTTTGTTTCCAATTACTCTGAGCACATAAGATGAAAAGGTACTCTCAACATGCCAGGATTTTTAATTTTTTTTTTTTCTGGTATTTCCTGTGTGTCTTGCTGTACCAGATGTGCACTTTTCTTGTGGCATTTGCTGAAAGCTGAAAAGGTACATGTCAGCATCATATAGTTAGTTACAGGTTCATTCCATGCTAAAGATGCTGAAAAGTAATGGTATTTGGGTTCCTAAACCAGTTTGTGTCTTTTGAAAATCCTATGCTTCTCTGCTACCAAGCGGCCAAAACACAAGGCTGGTTGCTATTTATTAGGACACTGTTTTACTCAGCCTAAACTTCAGGGTTAGAATGCCCCTGATAGTCCTTTTTAACATCCACATTTCTCTTTTGCAATTAAAATTACTAGTTCTCATATCTTTGTGGTTGCCTGTCTCGAGGTGGTGGCAAGTAACTCTCTTCCTTTGCGTTTTTCAGTTTCACTTCTACTACAACCCAAATTTCAGAAGGCATTTTCCACACCAGCTAATGAAGTACAAGCAGAGATTTGGCCCAAAAATTCAAGCGCCAGCAGGATTTTCAGCGGACACGGATCCGCGTGCGCGCCGCCTGAAGAGGAAGCCAGACGTTGAGCTTGCACGGGAAACCACTTTGGAGGAGGAGGGCGGCGTGTGCGCAGCGGGCCCAAGGAAGCGCCCGGCCCGGGGAGCCACCCCAGCCAGACGTGGGTCCCCACGGGCACGCAGCACTCCCTGCACCGCTCCCTGCACCAGCAACGGGGGGGAAGCCCAATCCTCCCAACACGCCCCTGTTGCTGCAGCCCGGCAGCCCCGGCGCGGCACTTCCCGCCTCTCCAGCCGTGGTGGCAGCCGCCGCTGCTCCCTCTGTGCCAAGGCCACGCCAGCTCCAGGGCCTTGTCCTGACAAGCAATCCTTGCAGTAAGACATTGAGCGCTGAAACGACCTCATTCATTTGCCTAATGAATTCAAGAGTTAAACTATTGAGGTCAGTAGTGGGATTAGGTTCCAAACAATCTGAGAGAGGAATCAAAATATTAGTGGTTTTTTTTCTTTCGACATATTGGGAAAATATACCCTTTTAGAAGTAGCGAGTGACATAGAATTTACCCTAGAAATAAATAGCACTATAGCACTATTCCTCTGTTTCATGAAGGAAATAGGTTCAAGGTGGCTGTGTGAGTTGTATACGCTGCAATCGCCCATCAATTCTGCTTCACAGTGGCGGTCTGTAATGCCAAATTTGAAGACATCACTTCCCCAAAATATCTTTTTGCACCTGTTGGCTTTAGAATGACTTGGCTTCACCCCTGTATCTAGCTTTGTCCTAGAAACACCCGACTAACATCAGTTGAGGACCAAAATTTGTTCAATCTTCTCTCAGACAAAAACCTTGCTGGCTTCCAGGAGACTGTCCTTGGCATTGAGTGTGCAGTACTGCTTCCTTTTAGTATGATAAAGAGCCATGCTTTTCACTCATAGTAGAATGTAACAAAATAAAAAGTCTGTAAACAAATCCTGCAGTGTTTTGAAGTGTTTTGAAGATTGGAGGGGAGTGGGATTACACTTTGCGCCATGAGCAGTGTGTCGGTATCCAGCTGCACGCTTTGCAGGTTTAGGTACACGGGAGACTACCACATACAACTTTAGCCTGAACCTTTGGTATGAAATAAAACGACAGGCTGACAAGTCGGACTCAAAGAGTAAATGGGGTCACATCAGGTTGTGGGCAAGCCACCAGTGGGGCTCCCCAGGGCTCAGTTTTAGGGCCAGTGCTCTTCAATGTTTTTAGAAATTATCTGGATGCAAGAATCAAATGTACATGAAGTAAGTTTTCTGATGATACCAAACTAGGAGGACCTGTGGATGCCCTCGAGGGTAGAGAGGCCTTAAAGAGAGATCTGGATAGACCAGAGAGCTGGCCAATCACCAACCACGCTGGATTCTGCACCTCGGGTGGGGTAATCCTGGTTACACACACAAACTGGGGGACGAGAGGCTGGAGAGAGATCTGAGGGTTTGGGATGATGGCAAGTTGAATATGAGTGAACAGTATGCCCTGGCACCAAAAGGGCCAACCACGAACTGGGGTGCAACAAGCACAGCATCGCCAGCCGGTTAAGGGAGGTGATTGTCCCACTCGACACTGCACCGGTGCAGCTTCACCTGGAGTACTGGGTGCAGTTTTGGGAACCTCATTACAAGAAGGACATCAGACTATTACCGTGTGTCCAGAGGAGGGTGACCAAGATGGTGAAAGGTCTCGAGGGCAAGATTTAGGCTGAGGTCATTTGATTTGTTCACCTTGGAGAAGGCTGAGGGGGAACCTCATCCCAGGCTACAAGTTCTTCAAGGGGAGCAGCAAAGGGGGAGCTGCTGATCTCCTCTCTCTGGTGACCAACACGAGGACACAAGGAAACGGAATAAAGCTGTGTCAGGGGAAGTTCAGATTGGACATCACGAAAAGGTTCACCGAGAGGTCACTGGAACAGTTTCTGTATCAGTTTTGGCACAAATCCTGCCTTTTGTCAGTTCAAAGGGCAGGTTGCGGGTGCAGCACTAGTTTGGGTATAAAAAGGACATCCAAGCTCATCTGCTTCTTATCTTCCTCTTTGTAAGAAAAGAAAATACATTCGTTTATCTGTAACTGGTAAAGCTGCCCTTTCCTGTCCTGCAGCGAGTTGGCTACAGCCATCCAGGCCTATGACAGCTCTTGCCTGGATTATTTTTCTTTATTTGTGCCAGACTAAGAAGCTCAGTCATATCAGCTTTGATGGGGATGAGAGATGGCAGACAGTTATGAGGTAGGACAGGACAAGGGGAGCCTATTATGTCAGTACTCTGCAGTTGTCTCTCATTACTTACAGTCAGCTCTACAACCGGGTTTTGATGCTGTTTTTAATAGGGTAGATGTGTGGGGCATCTCAATTTCATCTCCTTACAGAAAACCCCAGGAAAAGACGTTAGCATCCTGCATGCTGCAGCCCCAAGAGCTGTCCTGGGTCCAGCAAAGAACGCAGCCTTCCCAAGTTCTGAGACAGCTTCTCTGCCAAACAAGGAAAGCCTAACGTATAAGGTTGTGTTGATTTAGGAAAGCCTGGTTGTCCTTTTTCCTTTGAAAACAAATTAGCTTTGCCAGTTATTTTTTTCCAGTTATTTAAAACCCTTCCTTGTATTTCATTATCAAGTTACTAGAAAACAAATTTTTCCTGTGCCTTCAGTAGTCAAAACGCACACACAAAAATTTATTGCCGGAGACAAGGGAAAAACTGCTGTATCTTGTTTGTCAGCCTCTTAGCCCAGATATAATTTTTTAATGAAACTTTCCACCCTATTAAAATCTATTTTCTCTTCAAAGTTTTGATGATAAAATATTCATGCACTTCAATGGTAAATTTCACACTATCTCCTACCATCTGCTTCACTGCAAAAGATTTTCCCCTCTATGAAGACTAAATAACTAAACACAGAAATGCAAAGTTCATATCACCAAGTTCTTCTCCAGAGATCAGGAACTCTTTGCATGCGCAGGGACTGTTAGCTTGATTGTATCTTAAGATTAAACGGTCCCTAAATTGCTGGTTAAATAAAGCCACGCAAGATATAGATAGACAGACTTTTATTTATATAATGTATATAATTAAGATAATACAGAATCTGAAGGAGCTGTAAGAATACAAATCTATGTAAAGAAAGAAATCAGATCTGTGCAAATAACTGACTTGGGGCACGATGAAAGGAGTTTCTGGTTAAATTAAATTAACTGTTTGACCTGACAGATCTTGTTTTGGAGGGTTTTAACACTTCCTTGAATGTTCATGTAGGAGTCTGTTTTTAAGCAAAATACAAAAAAACCCTCTCAATTAATCTGTCAATATTTTAATCCAAAACTACTTCAAGTTGTCTGAATTTTAGTTTTCCTTTTCTTCCTCCTTAAATACCATTTATTTGCTCTGGCATCTAGCTTATTTACTGGAAAACAACTTGCCACAGGAATGAGAGGTGGAATATTGTGAGCTCAGTGCATCTCACTTGAACAAAAAGGCTGAAGGTTCGCGCTGTAATATGCACATGAATCGGGAGTCAGTGCAGAAAGGGTAGGGGTGGGAAGGTGTGATTTAGTCTCAAATTTAGTCTAGCTGATGTGGACACACAGTATTTGGAGGAAGGCAAGTGCTGTCCTACCTGACCCTCAGTGACAGCTGCAGAACAGCCTTGTAGTATTTTCCAGCCTAAAACCTGACCAAGTACAGCTGATGTGTGCTCAGCGAAAGAGAATGATTTCAAAAGCGACCCATTGTGCTACACATCTCACCCGTGTCTCGTGAATCTTCTGTTTGCTCAGTGCCCAAGAGCAACTATGAGACTTACTTAGTTGAATGAAAACTTGGACTTTAGGCCTCAGTCTAACAACTCTTGTATAATTGCTGAACTCTTTTCCCGTGGCCAATTGTCTTGCTTGTTTTGGGATTGCTCCAGGCTGTGAAGTCAAGGATGTGTTTGCAGAACTGAAGCTCAACAACGCAGAAACTGCACTGGCAGGAGAGGAAGAAATGAAGCCTGATCTTTTTACCTGTGGAATTACTCAGAAATCATGTATGCTTGATGGAATATGCGGTACTTAGAACGCAAGTGCTGCAGTGAACTCTGTTTCTCCAAAGGAAAATAACTTAGTGTGAGAGACTTGCCATACGAATAGCATCTCTCCTCCTTTTCTACTTTGTCCTTTTACTGAAGTCATGACTTACAACAGAGGCAGACAACTCAAATCTCCACCGTGACAGCTAATGGGGTAGAAGTCTGCATCTAACATTGCCGAAGGAATGGTAAGAGACTTACTGAATGCAGTAGGTATCTTAGCATGATTAACGCTGTTCCTAAGTGTGTAGAAAAGAATTAAATATTGAACAGCTCATCTGATCTGCTACACACGCCACCCCAACTTTTCCACAGGTGAAGGAGGAGTCGCTTATGAGCATGTGAAGCATCTGAAAGCAGTTGTGTGGTTTCTATTAACGAAACCTGTCTCCGAAGAGAAGCAATGTTTGGAACACTACAAACTAAAGTGCAAAATATTTCTCATTCTATGCAGGTAGTCCACAAAAACATAATAGTATTTTTCAGTGAAAGAAGAGAGGGTGGATTAAGGAAAAGAATAGAAGCTAACAAATTAAAGAAGTAAAAACCAGAATTCCAGTGTTCACCTTTTACAAAGATAAGCATCTAAGGGTTTTCAGTGTTACGTATTTTCTACGGGCTCATTTAAAAACACTAAATGCAGAGTCTTTTGTGTTTATACCAATGTTCAAAGGAAGCACAAGGTATCATTTTACGATGAATAATGATCAGAAAATAACAAAATCTGCGAGGCTTGTGGATGTTGCTGTTTGAGATGTAAAGAAGCACGAAGACATTTTGCCCAGATTTTATCAGCTTTATTGCAGAAGTTATGAGCTTGCAATGGAGCGAAGGGAGATTTTTCATTTCTAGGCTAATAAACATCTTTAATTTATAGCAGTGTTTCTCAAAAAGGGGATTTTCTCCCAGGGTAAAATCCGCGTGCTTCCATGGCAATTCTTCAGTACTTCTGTGGTCTTGTGTGTGACTGTTTATGTCCACTCTTTACCTTTTTGAGAGACCAGTAATCACTGATCTAGACTTCTAAATGCTCATTTGCACTCATTCTGTTTTCAGAGTATCTTCTTCCTACGTCCGCAACCACCCTATTTGAATTCTGCTATGCAATAACATTTTTACCTTGGCAGAAGGATCACTGAGGTCCAAAATGAAAAATCATACCATGGGGTGATATGGATTCCTGTATCTTTCATTTCTGTTCTAATAATCTTGTTTCCTGTGCTATTTAATTGCTTCTCTGTGGTGTTCTGCACCAATCGAACTGCAGGTTGGGTCATGCTTTCTCTGACAGAAAGGTCTCTCCAAACTCCAGCTGAGCTAATGCATTCTTATTTTATTTCCACCCTGCGATCAGTGTTGTTTTTCATTGTGCTCTTACTCACTGGACACACAGCCATTGTACCTGCCTCTGCTGAGAAAGATGACTCCTCATTTTTAGTCTGACTGTCTGTTTTCATTAAAAATGAAGTGAAAGTGTACTTATGTGTCTAAAATTTCTTCGTCGTGGTTATGGAAGTAACAAAATTTTCAGTATGTGCTGATAGCTGCACATCATTTGCTAGAAATGACAAAAGCCCTGAGCTAACGCAGCCCAGGGACCAACCTGGTCTGCAGTGAGGAGCCTGTAACCAAGAAAAGAGAGTTTGCAAGGTTGGGCACTGGCTGCACAACACGGGCCAAATTCTGCTTGTTGCAGCGGAATTGCTCTTTGACACAATTCCCCACCTACAGATGCTCTTTAGCCTGTCTGTGTTGAGAATTGGGGTTAAAATCTCAACAGTGTCAGGAAGATTCAGATTCGCTGAGGTTTTGTTCTTGACAAAGAGTAAATCTGTTGAGACTGAGCAGCCTGATCTCAGGCTTGCGTGGTTTCAGTTTGGCTTGAGCAGCGTGGTCTGACCTTAGAACTGACCCTGCTTTCAGTAACGGGTCGGACTAGATGGGTTGCAGAGATTCCTCCCAACCCAAAATACCTTGTGATCCTATGATATTGGGTTTTGAGGGATCGGAATGATTTCTGAATTCCAATTAAACTTGGTAAATAATTCTGCCTGGGAAATGGACAAAAGCACTTCCTAGCTTATGTTAATACCACATTTTCAAAATTATTTATAGGAAAAACTTAAATTGCTTCACTCTTATATTTTCTAAATGAAAGTTTTCATTACAAAAATTTTTTTTTTTTTTTTTTTCATTTAAAACTGAACCTAAATTAGGCAGAGATACTAGGGGAAGAATCTGGAAGAAGCCTTGAAGGACATTGGACAGAACCAGATATATATAACAAATTCCCAAGAATATTTGAAATTTCAGACTGATTTTGCCGCATTTGTCCTTTTCCTCAGTTTGAATTCTGTAACCACATATAATAAATTTTAACTGTCAGCAAGGCAGATTTATTATTGTGAGTTATAAACAGCCTATAAACAAAGGGCTTTGCCACAACCACGGTTCCTGTGACTACGGGATTCAGGCCCCTGTGAGTTTAGGATCTCTGTCCTGCCTTCAACCACCCCCGGGTCCCGCTGGTTTTCCTTGGGAATCCAACTTCAATATGCCTAATTCTGTAGATCTGACTGTGGTTTTATTTTAACTTATTCGATTTAATAATGTTTTTCCATTGCTAACAGGCATCTCGGTGATTTTTCTTTTTTTTTTTCCCTCTATTTGCATGTTTTTTCTCAGTGAAGTTGAGGAATTTCTTCAGGATTTTGCTCTGTTGCTTTAAGTTAGATATTTACTTGTCACAGTAGCAGCCTGAAACCAACAGCTTTTCTCTCTCAGGCTGCTGAAGGAGAATGTATAGGAAGCCCTTGTGATATGAAAGAAGCAGCAAGATATTATTTTCTGTTTAAAATCTTAGGAAGTGTTACTGATCGTGCTTTGAATGAAGCACAGATTTCCCAACTTTGAAAAGCAATTCTTACATACATGTCAACCAGGGAACTTTATTTCCTTAGTCGATTTGAGGTTGGCAGCAAACAGAAAAAAATGAGTGACACTTGTATAAAGCCTTATACAACTTCATTTCCCTCCAACCACAAATCTTGCTTTCTGGTTTGTTGTTGCAAAGCATCTAAATGACTTTTTTTAGACTTCTAATGAATTCACCCTGGACATCAA
The DNA here is from genome assembly GCA_013399365.1 of Pampusana beccarii. Taxonomy (NCBI): domain Eukaryota; kingdom Metazoa; phylum Chordata; class Aves; order Columbiformes; family Columbidae; genus Pampusana; species Pampusana beccarii. The sequence goes on from VWYH01002275.1 coordinate 48,938, forward strand.
CAGTTCAGCCTCAAATGGTGAGGTTTTAAGAAAACTAAAAGAATTCAAGACAGAGAGAATAGACCAAGTTTTTACTGTAGATTTCTTTAAGCAAAAAAGATTACTGCCAACTCAATAGAGCTTTTAAGCTTTGAGTATGAGTACACTCATGACTGGCACATATATAAAAATGATAAATATTATCATTGACGCATCTACTCATGGGTTTAAGGCCCACAGCACAGATGCATCTTTTTCTTAATAATAGGAGGAAAGCCTGCAAATTGTAGAGATATTCTTAGATTCTTTTTGGTGCTTTGAAGATGTAAAGTGTCATAAGAATTGTTACTGTGTCTTACTGCCTCTGAATTATTACAAAACCAGAAGAAGACTGTAGATTACTTGGAAAAAGATGGGAAAATACTTCAAATAATGTCCTAAATAGGTACTATCAAAGCCAGCTTTTGGCTTTCTGTCTTGTGAAGCTGGAGAGTAATCACACAAGCAGGTGTAAATCTTCAGTAACTTCTCTGAAAGCTGCTAAAACGATTTATCCTGGTATGATTTAGAAAAGACTGTTTCTAGAAGTATTCATTTTTCTTTCTTTCACCCGAGGAAGTTTTTCACCTACGGGTAGAAAGGTGCTACTTTATTCTTGAAAGAAAAATCCGCTCTTTATTTCGAGATTTCTTTGGCAGAAGAGAAACTCAGTTGTAGAGATGCTCTTAGGATCCTGTGGGAAATAAAGGAACAGAGTATGCTGAAAGCAGGGAGGGGGGAGGGAAGGAAACGTCTTCAAATTTGTGTCACTACATTATTCTGAGCTACAGAGGCCTTTCACAGTGGAATGCCATACAACTTATTTTAGGGGGGATTGCACCCCCATGAGGCACAATTTTGAACTGAAGGATGTCAGAATTGGGGGAGAGAAGCATAAAGAGCATAGAAGGGAACTGCTGCTTGTATCTGGCAGGTGTTTATACAAAAATCAATTTTCTCTGAATAACAGTGGCTTTGGAAGCAGACTAGAGAGAAGTGTGCGATAAAAGACAAAACAGTGATTTTGGGTGCTCTCTTCACACATCTACGTGTGTAGTCATGTTCGGAGATTATAAGTCATGTAAATAACTGTTATAATGAATATAAGGATTAATGCTATTAAACTCAGAGTCTTTCTAAATTCTAGAGATGTCTGAATAGCAAAGCCTGCTGGTATTAGGAAGGGAATTAGGAAGAAGTTCTTTTCGATGATCACCAGTGAATAATCAGGAAGGCGCAATGCACAGTGTTTAAAATTAATAGCTTTAGCTGTCTTTCCTTGGCGAAAACTAAAAGCCAGCAGGAAATTCAGGATGATATGCAATTTGTATGCATAAAACCATGGACATAAAAGCAGGATAAATGTCCTTAGTGTGGATCACCCTGAAGTCCACAATGCTCCTACTACTTGGGAAAACACAGTTGGACATTGGTTCCACATGGTGTGGTAGTCAGTAAGATGTATTTAACTTCATACTTCCAAACACATTGCTACTTTCTGCCTTCTAGGACATGCTCAGCATTTCATGCAGTAGAAGATATTTTGGATTTGCAGATAAGCAAGCAGTCTAGTGCCTGAAACATCTTTGCATTACAGGTCAATAGGAACTCTTTAGTCAGCTTTTTCCCCTCTCTATGTACAGAGAAAATTTCAATACATGTCACTCAGCCCAAGAAACAAGCTGCTGCTCTGACTAGTTATTTTTAAATTTAGGTCTTCAAGAACAGAATATCTAACAGACTTCTTAATTTGTTATGCCACTCATTGGCTTCAAATCTATAGCAATATTTAGCCACAGACCAGCTTTGCTGTCACTCTCGCTACCTGCTGTGTTGTACCACTCTACTACCTGCAACTGCCGTACTTGATGACTGTAAGTTTTGACTAGAAGCAGCTTCAATTATAGTTTAAGCAAGCTCAGTTTACTTTGGCATAGTGGATTAGCACATTTACAGTGCTTGCATTTTGCTACCTACCACATATAAAACGAGGAGGTTTATATTGCTCTAATTTGATTTCACACAAACATGAAGTCCTACATCTCTAATACAGGGGGAAAGACCTTACAGCTATGTGGTGAATGGTAACAGTAGCTGAGTTCTAGCCCTCACTTTCCAGTATATTTCTTGGGTTACCTGTAAGAAATTCTCTGTTATACTCAAAAGGAGCTCCTTCAGTCTTGGACTGCTCAAATTAACATGCCTGTAGTGTAATCTTTGAGGCACAGCCAATAATCACCTGCAGTTGGAGCTTGAGGCATTGAGAGCACCTTAAAGCTTTGACTCCACGTGCCTCAAACCTGGCTTCAGTGTGGGCTCCAAACTTCGAGACGTAGACATTAGCCTACTAATGTCTCTATCCACCAATGTCTCTATCCATGTCCTTCTGTTCAGAAAACACTGAGTACTTAGTGAGTGCTGACAACTATGTGAAAAGCATAAAAAGTGTTTTGTAGATTTGTTGGGCTTTTATTTGTCTTTTCTGATGAAATATCCTGCTTCTACTCAATGATTTCCACAGGTACCATAACCAGCCTCAAGGTCTCTTCGTGCATGCCTCACTTTGTGACAGATTTTATGTTCTACAACTGTGAAAAGTGATAAATAGATTTTTTATTATCTGTGTCCTTTAGCAGCCTTTTTCCCCCCTCCTCACTTTACATTTAACTTAACAGTCTTACTCAGACTCGCTTCTTTTCAAGTTATGGCATAAATGTGATAAATGTCTACATTGTGCACTTTACATCGCTTATGTCTTATACCCTCTCTCTAAAACCATTTTGCCTGCTCATATTGTCAATGGTTTGGGGCAAGGACAAACCCACTGCTCTAACTGTACCACGTCAACCAAGCGAGCTCTCACCCCACGCTCTGTCCAATGCAGAAATGCAGCAAATGTAGTAGGAGGAAACTGCTGTGGAAGTCACTGAAAAGCTGGTTGCTAGACAACTGGAAGAATAAAAGAGAAAATAAAGGAAATACGTTTACAGGTAAAGTTCAAAGAAATCTGAAATGGATTTATTTAATAGAAAAGTACAAGTGCAATGGTAGACCAAAGACAGCAGCAGAAATCAAGGGCCTGACAAAGAGATCAAGGGAAGTCAGTATTTTAAACTTGACGCATTTGTTGAAAACTTCATATTCTTGCAGATATTCTAGATTCGGTCCAGTATGGGTGACTTCTATTTCTTTGATTCTTCTGATTATTTTATTTCTTTGGCTCTTACATTCTCCCTACCAAGCAGGGCTTGCTGGTTTGTCATGAGGTCATTGTTCTCTTTTCTAAACCGCTACCTGAGCCATGCACTCAGAAAACCAAGTTGGTATCTGGTGCAATCAAACAGATTTTGGTGTTACTAGCATGGCAAAGGACCACCACCCATACCATGTAATTCTTTTCCAAGCCGGTCTCTTATGTCCTTCCCAGGAATGATAGCAGACTCAAGCCTTCAGGTAGGATCAAACAGATCAACCGATACTGCCCTTAAAACAAAAGAATCTCAGATACGGATGTAGTCTGCAAATTGACATATCGAACTTTGTGGCACTCAAAAATACCTGAAATGCAAAAATGTAAACTTAGAATAAAAAGGAAGGAATCTTTTTGGGTTTTTTTAATGTAAACTCGAGTAGTCTAAAAAAGCTGGGCTTTTTCAGTGTATGTTAAATCCCAACAATACAGGTAGACTGCAACAGTGCTATTATAATAACCATTCTTATTAGCACATCTTTACCACAGGAAGCCAGATGTTATTGTTTCTAATCTTTAGCATATTGAATAATATCTTCAATAAGATAATTCCAAACACGTTTCCTCTTGTAGCTATTTTATTACATTTCCTACAGATAATGCTTACAAAATTATCTCACTTATTGTTATTACTATAGCCTCTGGTTCAGGAGCCAAACTCTAATAAAAACAAAAATTCTGTTTTACATTTCTTAGCACTAACAGGGATAAAACCGTCCTGCGTTTAGCTTCTATATCAAAGCCTACAGTGGAAAGTGACCAAAACCCCATTAAATTAATCCAACTTCTAAAAAATTCCCCAAACCTCCACGTATCAATCATCCCTAGCCTGTGAAAGGGGGCCAAATACCTTCAGCATTGCTTCTAAAGAAGTTATAATTATTTTGTTTCATGTTAGTGAGAGATTAGAAGGCTAACACCATAGTTTAGGGGGAAAAGGAAAAATAAATTGTATAATCACTTGTTAATGACAGGCTTTCACACCAAGATAGGAAAACAATGTCATTGTACTATGGTGCATATGAAACCATGATGTGATAAGGAAAAAATGAAACTAATGTAAGCTGTTCTGTTTTATGGTTCTGATCAAAAGGAAATTTAATCCTGTTTTCTTGCTGACAAAGCTTTTGTTTTTAGCTTTGCACAAGAGTAGCTGGTCAAACAAGCAGTTCCAGGAGATAGCATACAACTGTAAGAAAATACAAATTTCCCAGAAAACCAATGGAGAGTCTTCTGTATAGTAACTGGAGAGCTAAAAATGAGTAGTTATTATTCTTTCATTAAGACTGTCATCTGATAAGCACTCATTTTCAAGAGATCAAGAACACTGGTTAGGAAACACACTGCTGTATTTACTCAGCTTGGATAAAATCTTACTGATGATTAATTTGACATAGATCAAGTAGACTAAAGTTTTCAGGAAGCTTAGATTGTTATTAACATATACCTCACTAATAATAGTTATTGATGAACACCACACCGATTTTCTTCTTTCTATATGGATTCAGATCCCTCCCCTCAAAAAAAAGCTCTACAAAGCCCCCAACAAGCTAAGTTCTGTTCTTTTATGTGGTATTTTTCTACATGTTTTCTCAGAGTCTTTCCAGTTTCCCTTCTGAACATTGGGTAACTTGCCTTCATGTCTGTGGAAACCAAACAAGAACCTTAATTGTGGAGAGCACTGAATGGCTTGGACATCATGTGCTGCGGGCTCTAGGAGCTGGAAAATGTCTCTTACTTGTGGACGGACCAAGAAGAATGCGGCTACTCTCACTGTTTACTTAATTTAGACTGAAAATAGACTTGAAAAGAGATACCTCAGTTTTAGTTCCTTATTTGTCTTCCTAATGCTCGAAATAATTTTTATGTGAACATAGATCCATGTTTGTCTCCTCAGAGAACTCTTGCTCTGTTCTGATGTACAATTTTGTTATCCACAGGGACATATACAGCCTCTCAATCACCTTTTTCTCATTAAGTAGTATCTCTGAATGACTTACTTTAATTACTCTTTTTCATGTTGAGAAACCGTCAAAGCTAAAACCAAATCAAGTGAACACATCAACAACAGCTAATTACTATATATTGAAGCATTGCTGAGATTTGATAGACCTGTTTCATACACAGAGCATTGTTGGGTCTACCCCGCTCCTATTCAGGTAACAAACAAAACTGTTCTCGACTTTATTTGGAATCATTCTTGGTATTTGTCTTACTGGAATGCTTAGTTAAGATTGCTGGCCTATTATGACAGACTTCAGAGATAAAGGAGAAAGATGCTGTGCACCCAGCCCGCCTACGTCCCTCCTGTCCCCATCAGCATCACCCTGGGTGGCTGTTTGTCCTATCCTGTCCTCCCCCCTGCTCTTGCTGGACAGAGGCCGGTGAGAGGGTGGAACAGCCTGCAGGTCACTGCTCTTTTCAGTGTGTAACTTGGCTTTTTCAGTTCATACAGCTACTCCATCAACACACTGTTGGCTCATACAGCCACCTGCTCACCAGTAACAATTCTCTTCATATACAGGATCACATTTTCATCTGCTTCAGCGACAACTCCTCCTCGGCCTTCATCCTGCTTTCAATTGCACCATCCAGAGGAGGAGGTTTTATCTTTTCTCCCTGTCTTCTGTACAAAACTCTTACTATCATTCTGATAATAGAGCCATCTTCCCTAATACTTCAGCCCAGAGGTTGAGATTTATTTATTCTTTGTCCAACCAATAACAAATAGATGAGAAATTACCTAATGAGCAATATTGTTTCGTATTCTCTTCTGGAGTAACCACAGTCCTGCTGTTCTTCCTCAGAATGCTCTAAAAAGCATAATGGGTTTCCAACGGGCCTAAAGACTTGACTAGCTTTTTTTTCTTCTCTTTCATGAGAGACACAACTAAAGCCATTGACAGCCTTTACAGTATTCTATTGAAACACTTCCGCTCATATGAATTGGTACAACAATTTGTGTTCATGCCATTTGGAAGCTGCTTTACATGAAACTGCCACCCTGCTTCATTAAGACAAATTCCTTCAGGGTTTAAGATGCCTATCATCACAATGTCACATAAGAACAATTGGTCTCTTGTGATTCTGACTGATAACGCTTGTCTCTTCCTGGGAAATGTTAGACAGTTATTTCAGAGACATTTTCCTTCTATTCAGAGATGCTTTTTCTCAATTGTTGGTTAACTGCATCTGCTGTTATTTTCTCTCTTCATGTTCACCAGCTACCTTTTGGCAGCACCTGACATCCCTATAAAGCCTGTGTGGTAGAACTTGCGTTGACGTTACAACTTTTCTGTGGTACAGTTTTCAACTCAGAGATCCGTTCCCCAGCAGGTGAGCTTTGACAAGGCACTGAAAGAGTCAATAAAGGAGCAAAATATTGTCTCCTAAGCTTTATTTTTAACCACAGATGTGGTATTTAAATATTTAATGAAAACTGGCCACATGGACATCACTTCTTGTTCCATCAAATAGTATGAATACCTGAACGTGCTTGAAATGCAGAATTAATGAACCATTACAGAATCGCAGAATCTAGGTTGGAAGGCATGTCTGAAGGTCATGCAGCGCAAGTCCGTTCATAGCTGGGCAACTTAGATCCTGAAGACTCAAGTGGTAGACGACAGGAGGAATCCTGGGCTCACTGAAGCAAAGCTGCTGGGTACTTCTGTTCCAGTAGAGCACTTTTATCAAAATGAATCTTCTCACGGGAGCCCAGTATTTGTGATGTGGTTTAGTTTGCGACAGAGACTGAGAAAATAACTCGTGATTCCTAGCGTTGACTTTTTTGCATGTCACCAACCCAGGCTGTCATTCTGCACAAAGATGAGGTGATGCCAAGTAGCCCGTGCTCTCAGGCAACCAACAGAAAAAACGGCCACCTGCAACTGGTGCAGAAGCACAACATCTCTGCAAGAATAACCACGTCTTTCACCCACTGAAATCTGTAACTTTCCTTCCACAGTTGAAACACTTCTTCCACCAGCTCTCAGATTCAGCAATGTCTGTTGTTCCAAGAGATTCGGAGAGCGCTCATAAAAGAAATTTACACTGGTTTTTTTTCTATCTCTTCTGAAAAACGTTGCAAGTACAAAAGGTTTTCATATCCAGATTAGAAGTTTTCAGGAAAATATTCTCTATGACACTTCGGTAAAACTCATTCATACTGGTTTTAAGAATACCTGCATGTTGCTTTTATTGAACATGGGCCTGGATTGTTACATAGGCTGAACTGGTTATATAACTTGATACAGAATAGTAGGAATATTCATGATAATTAATTGCCATTTAGCTTATCATTGTAAGTAGAATATTGCCTTCTTCTGTAGTATCAAAATGTGTCTTTCTGTGCAACTATATTTGGTTGAACCATCATAAACTATTTGCACTTCTTGTTTTCTTCTAAAAAGTAATGGGGAAATGTCCTGGTTTTGTCTATCTATAAAGCCAGGGCCTTGGCTTTACACCACATACTTTTATAATTGAGATTCACCTCTTCTGTAGTCAAAATTAGACCATTTTAATGGGTTACTGAAGCTAATTTTTACACATATATTTATTCACCTAAGTGTCCTGATTTAAAATGTTCTGAACGCTAAGCAGACAATCTTTCTAAAGTTATGACCTTAATTTTTCTGTTGTTTTGTAAAGATAGACTTTTCTAATGACATTAAAAGGTAGTTTAAAAGTTTCAAATAAGTTTCTATTCCTTGTTTGATACTCCTTTTCTTTTTTTTGAGATTTAATTAGAAGGGATGTTCCTTTAGCAGCCTTCCACTCAATATCATGAGGGTTTTGCTGAAAATCTCGTTTGGTATGGTTCAGAAACAGATTATTGAAGTGGAGCTTTTTAAAAAGAGTATAGCACTGAAGTCCTTCCTGTAGAATAAGAACACGCAGTTGACTTTTCATTATAATCCAAGAGAGCACAACCTTTCTCCACTTTCAGTATACAGGAAGGTCTGCGAAAAGGAAAAACAACTCTGAGCTGAAGGGGAGAGGACCATTAAAGTAGAATAAGTATAGTCTAGTTAAAAGGTTCATAAGGGAACTTCAGGATTCAACAAATATACTGCATAAGTGTCTCATAGTCTTCTGATGGATTAAAGTAATTGGAGAACAATCTAGATCATGGTTTACGAGACAGTTCTCAAAATTAAAATACATTTAGCAATAATAAAAAATAATCCTTTTAAATTGTTTAAATTTACTACTAATAAAAATAATAACAAAAGGCATTACATGTTCTAGTGTTTAATTTGGTTCAAATGTGGTTCCTGTGTTTATGTCAAATATTATTAGCCCTAACGTAGCCTGTAGTCAGTATTTAAGAAGCTAATATCGTGTCTTCTTTCAAAATCACAGTGAAATGTTTAAGCTACCTTAAATCATAATTAAATATATGGCACACATCAGTATTCTGGAGACAAATTTATATTATCTCGTTTTCCACACTACAAGACAAATTGTCTTTGGGGGTCCTCTTGTGGTAAGACTTCATTATTGCACTGAAAATCTTCGTGGTGTTCAGGAAACCTTTAAAATTATCTGTCTTCAAACATTATTTTCTGCAGTTCGTGAAGCTGCAGAAAATACAAGTTAATATGAAGTGATTTTTGCAACCCACAGGAAAAAAAAAAAAGATGAAAGTATAGCTATACCAAATACGCCCAAGATATAAACCTATAAATGGTATGTCGAAGACTGTTTTTCAGACTAGGAAAGGATAAAATGTTAGCTATTGGGACAAAAATGTCAGTTATGTTAGCTGACAGAAAAAGCCAACCAACCAACCAAACAAAACCCACAAAAAAAACCCAGAAAGCAGGATGAAAAGACCATTATTACAGGCAAATTCCTTCCTTTGCTGTTTTTTTTCTTCACACTATTCACCTGTTGCCACAGTATAAGATTACAACGTGCGCTTTTCTGTAATCATTTAGTGGAACAATATAAGTCTTTTTTTATTGTAATAGGAAGTTAAATATCCCAGACTGTCAGGGTTACGACATTTTATATAGTACTTCCATAGCACTCTGTGGTTTAACCCAAGCTAGCAATTTAACCACGATAGCCGCTCGCTCACTGCCTCCACCCCCCCGAATAGGGGAGAAAATCAAAAGCGAAGGAAGAAACTCGTGGACTGAGATAAACACAGTATAATAAAATAACACTAATACAGAACTCTCCCAAACAGGTCTCCATCTCGGCTCCGACCAACTCTGTTTCTCGCCAGAAGATCCCAACTCTCTTTAAATATGAAGCATGACGCTAACGGGATGGAATACTCTTATTGATCAGCCTGGATGTCAGTCAAGCTCTGCCCCATCCATGCCCCCCCCTTCCTTGCTGCCTCACACATGTGGGCAGAGCGCTCAGAGTGTCCTTGGCTCCTAAACAACAACTAAAAACTTTAGCTCTGTCCTGGGCTGTTATCTTCTTGTTCGCAAACTAAATCCAAACAATGACTGTGCCAGCTACAAAAAAGAAAGGCTTCTAACTGCACAAAGAAAATTAAGTGACTTTCAGTCAAACCGATACACACTCCCCATCAGGGCCAATACAAATAATGTTAAGTCCATATAAATGTACCAGCATATATAGCCTTGGAAATAAAGACCTGTTGGTGTCTGACATCACTGGGAATTCTTCTGTGGATTGGGAAGACTCATGTGATCTTTTCAGATTAATCTCAGTGGAAACTGCAGCGTGTTGGAAAGAGGCAGTAAGCAACCCTCCTAAATCTCTGTACTAGCTTCAGGAATGAAGTGTCCTCATACACAAAACAAAATGAATGCACTGCTAAAAATCACCACCTGACTATTGCTCAGTTGATTTACCATGGGTGCCAGAAAAACATGCTTGCATTCTGTGTTACAGAATTAGCTGTGAAATATTCTAGAAATGTCTATTGTACAAATAACTTTATGTTCTAGATTGACTAGAAATGTAAACCCTATAAGCTCATGAGTCCCATCTTCGATGCTGATGAACACTGCCCTTTAACGAATACACAGGAGCTGGTTGAAACCCAGTAACCACCTATAACGTGGAATTCATCTGAATGTAGATGTCTACAGTGTAGCTGTCTTCACCTGAATCATTATCTAAGGTTCTGCTTATCACCACTGAAATGTAAGGCAGGACTTCCCTCACTCTCATGACAGTCAAGTGAATCACAGCTATTCCAACATGAGAAATTTTTGGGTATGATTCTTAATTTATGAACCAAAGCCAACCCTGGTGAGTTAACTCCTAATGTACCAACTGTTTCTTCTCTAAATGGCAACATTAATGCCTAACTCAGGAGGGTCATGGAAGATTAAGGCCTATAGCTTCCAGAGACATAAAATACTATTTAAGTGCTATATGTTCATACTAAAACTCACTTAACTGCCACGAGGACTGCTGTATGGATTACCACACAGTATTCATACAAAACCACCCAGCATGCATATCGCAGGGGAGAATCTATATATATAGTCTACGGTTATGAACGTTGTCTGTTCGCATGAAAAGAACATTTCTCTTGCGTTACATTCTAACCGGTTGTACTCCAAGTTCTCTGTCGTTTTCTTCTGTTTTAATTCATTTTCAAGACCTACGTAATTCAGGGATTCTTTTCACTTTCACCTGAAATGCAATTTGGTTAATGATTAATAAAAAAAAAAATAATTAGCTGCATAAACTAACGTGCAGTTCTACACATGAATGTGTCATCTATTAACATGGACAATACCAATACACTTCTGCAGATGAAATAACATGCAGGTTTAATGTACTAATAAATGCATTTGTGGGGTTGCAAGAGAAATGGATGGAACCTCATGAGTGGGAGATTAAACTGAATAATTAAGCAGCAAAACACTACATGCTGTGTTTTCAAATTCACTAAGTGATATTCAAAAATAAAAAAGGGAATGTGTTACTGAGAGTCACAGGCCAACAGCAGGATATACAGATAATGTTCCGGAAGAATGCAGAAATTTCTCTTAAATGAGACACATTATTCCAACAAACAGCACGATATGGAGCGAATAAAGTAAAGATGACTCACAGGTGAGTTGAATTACAGAGACAGTTGTTTTTTGGATGACCAAATGGAGCTAGAGCTCAGTAGTTACTAGGTAGTATTTTAAAAATACATATTTTTAGAAGACTATGCTTTTGTACGTTACAAGGTTTAATAACCTTAAGTTCAGATTTCTGTGTTTACTTCTTTGACTCTTCTCCACGAAACTGGAAAGGTTCTGTACCACAGGTGCAAAGTAGATTTAAATCCCTCAGGCTTCCTTCCATATTCAGGTCAGGAAGACACAGTATACTGTAGAAACCAAAAACCACTGGTGGAAACATATCTACACTGAGGTAGAATCTGTGACTAAACGAATCTTGGATGCCTTTCTATTCTGAACTTACTATACAGAAAACTGTATGTGTGGGAAAGGAGGTGGAGTAATGATTTGTAAAAGAAACAGTCAATTTTAATCAAAGGTCAGCTTAAGTATTTATGATACAAAATCAATAGAGATTAGTTGGCTCTTCTTAATTTATTTTCACAAGACGAAAGATTACTCATCATTCTAGCACATGTAATGAAGGATTTCTATTTTTAATAATTTTATAATATTTGGTTTTGTCTTCCTGTAATTGTTAGTTTCATTGCCTCCCTATGTGAATTATACCTTTTGGAGTATTTTACTGGGACTCCCAGGTAAAGTTCACATTAACAATTCAAAGAACTGAATGAGCAGGCATAGCATAACCCGATTTATTTTACACAAAGCAGAACTTGTACATTTTTCCATGTTTAGATCTTCAGCATAACTGCAACAGCCTGACTGTTCGTTAGCTTTCTCTGAGACTTTTAAGAAGATGATGTTGACATTAACACCTGGTGAATACATTTAACTTTCCATTTAGCTACAGTTTTATTCAGCATGATTGTAGATAAGGGTAGCAGCAGTCAGTCATTGGAGCTTGAAGAACATTTTTAAAGTAAGTACCNCTTTCATTTCCGGGCGGCTGAGGGCGAAGAGCGGCGGCGCGGAGCGTCCCGCACACTCCCCCGGCTCCCCCGCCGCGGCCCCACCCCCTCGGGCTCGGAGTGAACCGAGATTCCCCTTCCCCTCCCCCGCCCCGGCANGGTTAGTGCAGAACTCATCAAAAAGTGCTGCAACAATTCACATTTACTCTTCACTCCTGCCCAGAATCTGGGAGGCAGAGATCACCGCACAGTCGGGCCTTCTTCCCCACAGCCACGTCCCGCAGCGGCCCTGACGGAGCTGAGCCGGGTCCTCCCAGGCCCGGGCCTCCTCCTTTCCCTGCCCGTCCCAGCAGCCCCATCATTTCCACTGCCTCCCTCTGGGCCCCTGCAAAACCGTCGCTCCCAGGAGCCGTTCCGCGGCCGCCTTTGTTCACCCCTGGGCCCCCGGCAGTGCCCCCCGGGCCCCCGCTCAGCCCCGGCCCCTCCCGCCCCGGGCAGCCCGTGTGGGGACACGGACACCCCCGATCAGGACCAGGCCGCGCCCCGCCCCCCGTGGCCAGAACGCGCGCTCTGATTGGCCGGCGGGGCAGTCGCTCAAGGCGCGCGCCTGCACGGGAAGCAGGATCTCGCTCGCAACTGCCGGGTTCGGTTTCCGCGTGGCCACTGCGCCTGCGCGCGCGCGCGGCGCGGCCGTTC